>ML805901.1:249056-260040 GCA_009831015.1 Picea engelmannii
GATCCTAAGGTAAGCAACATAATTTTACAGTTTTATGCAATTTTCAACTTTTATTTTATTTTATTTTCAGTGTCAATTGATGTCTAAATTAAGGATGCAATATTTATAATGATTAATATAATTTTCATTATTGATTTTTTTTTCTATATTGTTGTTGTAGGTTGATAGGTGAATATTTGTTACCATCACCAAATAAGTTACCTTGCACATACAGAGAATTATCTGTCATTCTGAAAGAAATTGGAATGAAATATCAGGTTATTGATGCATGCCCCAATGATCATGTCATATATTATGGACAATATGCATCTGAATCGAATTGCCCGCAATGTCAAATCAGTAAATATTGAACTGATCAATTAACAAAAAAGGTGCCTCACAAGGTTCTTCGTTATATTCCCATAATTCCACTCCCGTAGCGACTATTTAGATGTCAGAACCTAGCATAGTTTATGGATGACCATGCACAGAATAGAAGTGAAGATGTTGTTCTTCGAATATATGCAGATGGTTCTTTATATAAAAACATCGAATAAAGATGGCCAATTTTTAAAGAAGAACCTCATAATGTTAGGATTTCATTGGCAGTTGATGGTGTAAATCCATTTGGTGAGCTCAGTACTATCTACTCGGTGTGGCCTGTTTTTTTTTATAAACAATAACCTTCCTCCTTGGATGTCAATAAAGAGAGAGCACACAATGTTGGCAATGATTGTTCCAGGTATATTTTTATAACGATATTGTTTTTTTAATGTTTAACATTTCATTTGTCTTGTTCATTGCACAATTTCATATATGTATACAAGGTGTAGTAATTATGTGTACTTTTTAACCATTTAGGTAAGTACCAAGTGAAAGATATGAATGTATATAATGAACCTCTTGTCAATGAGATGTTAAAGTTATGGGAGAACATCACTATGTACGACATCTCTAGACCAATAGGTCAAAGAGGATTTCAATTCCATGGGATTCTTACATGGACAATTCACGATGCACTGGGACTAACACATTTTTGTGGTATGTAACACACTATTGCACTTAAATAAGTTAGATGTTGATGATATTATAATGTTTGTTTTTTAAATAATTGCTTGTTATATAACTAATGCTTCCATTGATGCGTATCTTCTAGGTCTTCAAACAAAGGGTAAATTTGCATGTCCATTTTGTGGTCCTAGGTTGAGATCTCACCATTCAAGAAGTTTAGGAAAGGAGGTGTTTGATGAATATAGGCACTTTCTCTCTAAGAACCATAGGTATCGAAATACCAATAAACATATTTTCAATGGGAAAGAGGAGAGTGGGATAAAACCACAAAGAATGACACCACACCTATGGAAGTTGGAATATAATAGATCAAATCATCAATGTAAATCAATCTTCATCGTCGTATGCAATATATTACATTTTCTAATTGTGTTGAATTCTCATGTCTACTGTGTATAATCTAACAATTGTTGTGTTAATTTCACTTATGTAACATATAGTTGGTCGTCAAGGCATTGATCTGCTTCCACGAGGAATGAAAAGTTTTCCCAAACAATTCAGTAGGTTTCCCTACTATGAGAAACTAGAAATAACTTGTAGTGTCCCCAAGGCCGAGCCCTGTTGTAAATCATGTTCTGAAAGGAATTGTAATTATGTTTTATAGGCTGGTGAGCCAAGTTTTTATAAGCTGGTGGGTTATTTGTTTGTTAGGCCAGGGAGCCTAAGTGTTGAAGGCCAGGAGCATGTTGTTGTATATGTAATCACGCAGAACAAATTAATAAAAAATTGTAAACACCGCTAGGTGCAGACCGACCACGATGAATGAGTGAAGGGGGACTGAGCTTCCATAGAGAAGGCAAGGAATTAGGGGTTGGAAGGTGGAAAAAGGGGCTAAGTGTTAAGCCTAGGGGGCTTCAGCCTTGGGAATAATATTTTAATACTATTCCAAAAAGGCATGAGCATTTCATGTTTTATCCTAAGTTCCTAACCATGAGGAAGGTGATGCATGCTGGGTAAACGCATGTAGTTTCCAGGGCGACAAGTGTCAGCCCCGACCCATGAAAATAGAATGGTGAAGATGAGACATGATGGGGGTTCTCCTCCATACCACCCGATGGCCTGAGTGCATATGGCCTCTGAGCGGTATGATGGATCCAACCTCTGCAGAAAAAACCTCGTACATATTCTGAACTAAAAAACCTGTGTTCATCTGGAGAATCCGTGTGTATCCTCTATCTGAGATCGAGCCTGTGCGTGGGGTCAATATCCCAAAGTCATGACCGTGATCTGTTCAGCCATTGTTGAGCCTATAGGAAAGCCGCATCAGTTTTCCCTGTTGATTGTTGTGGCCACGCAGTGCTGGACTGTGTGTGGCTTGTTGTCCAGTGGAGCAACACTCTCTCTAGGAGAGAGAGTGTACAGAGGAAGGAGAGAACTCCTAGAAGGAAACTTGTAGCTATCACAGAGCCCAGAGACTTCCGGTATGGCCTATTACTGTAACCCAAGGCAAGGGAGGTTAGCGGCCGAAGGACTGTCCAGGTGACAGAGAAGGTGTATACTCCTGGGGTGGAACAGGCATGTGGGGAATGAGGGTCTGTGGGTAGTGAGTGTGAGAGGTTCCTGGGAGAGAATCTCATCCTTGTGGTTGTGTGTTGTTTCCCTGTAACCTCAGCCTAGCCTAGGATTCCTTGTCTTGGGTTGGAGCTTAGTCCCAGCTCGGGGGTGACCCACTGTTAAGATGATAAGCAGTGCGGTCTAAGGCTGGAAGGTTCGTGGAAGGCCTGCACTTGGTTGGTGGAATCTACCACTATTCAAAGATAAGCACCAGATGATGCTTTAATTATGTTTCTGTATCTCTGTGTATTATAATCATCATGTATTATGCTGTGTATATGAATTGATGTTAAATAGTATTGATTGTTGATTATGGCAGTAAATCATATGATTACTCTGTGTTGAATGTGTTTAACTTGTTTTGAATGCATGTGATTAATTGTGAGTGAGAATGTTGTTATTCCGCATAGTAACACCTACACAGTAGTGAGTGAAAAAGTGGTGCTACAACTTGGTATCAGAGCCAAGGTTTTGACACTGAGCCTAGATGGGCCAGTTGAGTGGTCTTTGGACCAAGGGTGTGAGGAGAAATTGTGTCTGGAGAACCAATTTTGGACCCTGGTAAGCTCAGGGGGTATAGTGGTGTGCGAAACCGTAGCCGGTGTGATCTATGGCCATAGGGAGAGAGGACTCCACACCAATAGTGATGGAGCCTTAGGATCTGTTTGAGAGGGAAGGTGAAACCTCGTGACCATCAGATCTGGAAAATGTGCGCAGGGATTAAAATCCCTTTTGAAATGCACAGGAGTGTGGGAATCGCGATACGCAAAATCCTGAAAACCCGGAAAACCGTGGAGATCTACGTGGTAGATCTGGGAGGAAGGCTCAACCGTTATATCTGGTGGTGTCGCGCTCAAGTTACTCGCGAAACCTTTCATATTTCGCAAAGTTGGAAGATGGGAAGTGAGGGAGGTGAACACCTCCAAAAACCCGAAACCTGAAATCCCGAAACGATCTACACCGTAGACTGTAGGAAGGGAGTTGACCATTCGATTCAGTGGAGGAGTAAACCGTATTTTTTTCGGGATTTTGGCAAATGGAAGTTCGAGATGTGGGGTGCACGAACTTCTGATGCCCGAAAACCCCAAAACGCTAAAAAGATCTGTGTCGTAGATCTGAGAGGGGACCTAACCGTTGGATTTTGCTTGGAATGGATGTGAGCGCATGAATGTGTACCACGTGCCATTGAGTCAAGAATACAGGCAAGAGTGGTGGGACCTGAAGACATCACCGAAGGTGACGTGGACCCTCCTGAATGTACCACGTGCCACTGTGGTGAAGGGCAACAGCTGTGTTGTGGGCCCGGAGAATAAAGTAATTCGCGATTTCAGAATTCGCAAAGAAGGAGCACAAAGGCTCAACACTCCAACTCACGAAGTCGTGAGCTGGCAAAGAAGTGCTAGCACTTAGCCCTAGCCTATGGTCATGTGTAGCAGGTGCTAGTGAGGAGGGAGCCATACCCATACCGCATCTCGGGTATCAGTGTTTGGAGGAAATGAGTCGAGGGTCTTCGACTCACGAACTCGCGATATCGCGAGTTGCAAAAGGGTGACTTTGGTTACGAAGATTTAACTGTTGGATCTTTGTGGACCAAGATTCCGAAGTTCCGAAGTCCCAGAATTTGCAGAGCCGGATAGAGCTCAAAAACCTTTGTGAAGTCAAAATGTTTTTTCTTGTTCACGATGGCTTATGAATGTTGTAAGTTTTCTTGAAGGTTTAAGGGCCTGACAAACTTTGGTTGACTGCACGCTATGTCTGCAGAGTTCAACGAGTGTCAGGACAGCCAAAAATTGACACCAAGTATGGAATTGGAAGAGGTGCAGATTGCCTCCGAAACAGAAGACGAAAGAGAAGGAAAGGATGTCAACTTGGGAGTTGAAGGAACAAACTCTATTGGGCACGGAAAAGAGATAGATAAAGAGGGATTCATGATGAAACTCATTGAAAAATTGCAAAAAGATGCCCAGGCTCGCTGAGTTGATAGCCGAAAGCTGATGAAAATCAAGGATCAACGGGGTGAATTCAACTTAAAAATGTTGAAGAACCTAGAAAGAATAGAAAAGAAATTGGAAAAAGAGAGTGACACAAGCAAATCAAGAAGTGTCAGAACCCCTGAGAGAAGAAGAAGATCGAGGAGTGGTAGCAGACATTACCATCTCTCCCCGAAGCATTCTGGCAAGGAGACACACAGTAGTTCAAGTCTGTCCCCTACCATAAAAAACCGAAAATCTGGAAGGGATGAATTGAAAGGGGAAATCAACAAGATTAAACCGCCTACATTCGATGGTGAACATAAGAAGTAAGAAGATGTCGAAACATGGTTGTTGGGTATGAAGAAATACTTCCAACTATAGAATTATTCTGCCCATGCAGAGGGAAGAATTGCAATGTACCAGCTGAAAGGAAAAGCATCCATGTGCTGGGATCAGTTGGTGCAGGTGAAACACATCAGTGAGAAAGAGGTCACGTGGAAGGATTTTAAGAGGTATTTCGAGAAGAAATACCTGACCAAAAGATACTATGACAGAAAGATGAAGGAGTTCTTCGAACTCAAGTTGGGCAGCATGACCATTGATGAGTATGAACGAAGTTTTATAGAACTACTGAAGTATGTTTCATTCATCAAAGACGAGGCTGTCAAAATTTAGAGGTATCTGAGTGGACTGCCACCTTCCATTGGTGACAAGATTCAATATGACGATCCTAGGACCATGGAAGAAACCATAAGAAGGGAAAAATGCTTATACGAATAGAAAAGAGAAAAGTCTACCTTTCGGAAGGCTTGGGATGACCAGAAGAGGTTTAAGAAAGAACAGAGGCAGAAGGGAAACATGCCTCCCCTTTTCAGGAACAATCCTTGGGGACAGTCATCTTTTAGAGAGCCCAGAAAAGTTGAAGGGAGTGAGTAGATGCCAAGACCGCCACCTATGGAGTGTTGGGGCTGTAAAGGGAATCATAGGTACAAAGATTGCCTCCACAGAAAAGATAAAGAGAGAAATGTCCATATTGTTAAGCAAGTTGAAACAGTGGAGGATATGGGCAGCATAATGATGAGGATCTACGTAGCCCTGGACAACAAACAAGTAGAATTTCAATCGCACATGATTGAAGTTGAAGGTACGATCAATAACTGACCACTTGTTATTTTAATTGATTCAGGGGCTACCCATAGTTATATAGATCCTAGAGTGGTGGAAAGTTTGCATTTAACAAGAAGCAAACATGAAAAGTCTTGGCTAGTGAAGTTGGCCACAGGAACCAAAAGGAAGGTCACTGAATTGGTTAAGTCTTGTTCAGTAGACATGAAAGGAATGAGCACTAAGGCTGAATTGAACATTCTTCCTTTAGGCTCATACGATTGCTTAATTGGGATGGACTGGTTGGACCATCACCATGTCTTTCTAGATTGTCGTAACAAGAGGTTTACATGCCTGAACGAAGAGGGAAATCAGGTAACAGTCCAAGGAATTCCTAGAATTGTGGCTGTTAGGGAAATCTCAGCCATGCAGCTGAAGAAATGTTACCGGAAAGGATGTCAATTATTTGCAGCTCGGGTGGAAGAAGCATCCCGAGATGTAGTCTTGAATATGGAATACCATGAGGTACTCAAAGAGTTCAAGGACGTATTTCAGGAGGTACCTAGACTACCTCCGAAGAGGGACATCGATTTTTCTATAAATTTGATGCCTGGAGCAGCTCTAGTTTCGAAGGCTCCTTATAGAATGAGTACGCCAGAGCTGAAAGAGTTGCAATTGAAGCTTGAAGAGATACTAAAGAAGGGATACATTCACCCCACCGTGTCACTGTGGGGTGCCCCGGTCCTATTTGTGAAGAAGAAGGATGGGACATTGAGGTTGTGCATTGATTTCCGACAGTTGAATAAGGTAATTGTCAAGAACAAGTATCCTCTGCCAAGGATCGATGATCTTTTTGATCAGTTGAAGGATGCGAAAATATTTTCAAAAATAGATCTTCGATCAGGATGTCACCAAATGAGAATAAATGATGAGGACATCAACAAGAACGCCTTTAGAACAAGGTACGGTCATTATGAGTTCACGGTGGTGTCATTTGGGTTGTCCAACGTGCCTGCTGTTTTCATGTGCTTAATGAATGTAGTGTTCAGAGATTATTTGGACAAGTTTGTCATAGTCTTCCTGGACGATATCTTGGTGTATTCCAAGACAAAGGAAGAACATGAACAACACCTGAGAATGGTGTTGCAGGTGTTGAGAGAACACCAATTGTACACAAAACTGAGCAAGTGCTCATTTTATCAAAGATAGATTCATTACTTGGGGCACATTATATCAAAGGAAGGGATCATTGTGGATCTTGAAAAGGTTGAGGCCATTTGAGAATGGTCAGCGCTAAGGAATGTGGCAGAAGTTATATCTTTTATGGGTCTGGCAGGCTACTATAGAAGGTTTATAGCTGAATTCTCAAGGATAGCTCATTCTATCACTTCCTTGCAAAGGAAGGAGAAGAAGTTCCAATGGACTGAAGAATGTGAGAGCAGCTTCTAGCGATTGAAGCAGCTACTAACCAGTGCTCCAATCCTGAAGATTGTAGATCCAAATAAGGATTATGTAGTGTGCGTCGATGCGTGTAAGGAGGGGCTGGGAGGAGTTCTTACCCAAGAGGGATTTGTAGTTTGTTATGAGTCCCGAAAGTTGAAGGAGTATGAGAGGAATTATGCCACTCACAATTTAGAGCTGGCAGCAATCGTCCACACCTTGAGGAAATGGAGACATTACCTCATAGGCAAAAGATTCGAGTTGAGAACAGACCATAATGGTCTGAAGTATTTATTTGATCAACCGACTTTAAATGTCAGGCAAATTAGAGGGTTGGAGTTTCTGTGCGAATATGACTTTGATATCAAGCATATCAAAGGGGAAGAAAATAAGGTGGCCGATGCACTCAGTAGAAAAGTGTATGAATTACATGCTACAGCCATTAGCATATACAGGATTGAGATTAAAGATAGAATTTTGGAAGCTACAAATGTTGATTTGCAGTACAGAGGTTTAGTAGGAAAGCTACAACAGCGTGAGAGACCACAAACCAAGGAAAGTTACACCTTCGGAACTGATGGCTTATTTATGTGTAAAAATAGAGTGTATGTACCCAATGTTCGAGATTTGAAGCTAGCAATTCTGAAAGAAATGCATAACGTGGCTTATGTTGGACATCCCGTATACCAGAAAACTGTGGCAGCAGTCAAAATCCATTACTTTTGGCTGGGTCTGAAGAAGGAAATCACTGAATACATCGCCAGATGTATGGAGTGCCAAAAGGGTAAGGTTGAGCATAGGCACCCAGCAGGGTTGCTACAGCCTTTACCCATTCCTGAATGGAAATGGGACGTGGTAACAATGGATTTTATCACCGAACTACCTAGAACAAGAAAGCAGCATGATTCAATCATGGTGGTGGTGGACAAGCTTACTAAAGCTGCCCATTCTATTCCACTGAAAACCACCCACAGGGTAGTTGATGTTGCTGATATACTTTTAAAATAAGTTGCACGCTTGCACGGAATTCCTAAGACAATTGTGTCTGATAGGGACTCGAAATTCACCTTGAATTTCTAGAAAGGATTGTTCAAGGGATTTGGAACGAATATAAACTTTAGTACAGCGTATCATCCTGAGTCTGATGGTCAGATAGAAAGGGTGAATAGAGTAATAGAAGACATACTGAGAATGTATGTAATGGATAAACCATCAAGGTGGGAAGATTACCTGCATTTAGTGGAATTCGCCTACAATAATGGGTATCATACATCGTTGAAGATGAGCCCATTCGAAACACTTTATGGAAGAAAGTGAAACACACCAGTAAGTTGGGATAATCCAGCTGACAAAGCAGTGATTGGGCCTGAGTTGCTCAAAGAGATGGAAGATCAAATGATAAAAATTAAATGAAATCTAAAAGCTGCCCAGGATAGGCAGAAAAGCTACACTGACAGTAACAAAACCCATAGATAATTCAAAGTGGGTGACCATGTTTTCCTGAAAGTGAGGACTAACAGGAGTTCCCTAAAGTTGGGAAGTTGCGCCAAATTGGCAGCAAGATTTTGTGGGCCATTTGAGATCCTGGAAAGGATTGGGCCAGTTGCATACATGCTTGCATTACCTACATCTATGACTGTACATAATGTGTTTCATGTTTCACTGCTTAAGAAATATGTACCTGATGCTAATCATGTTATCGATTAGAATGTGATTCAGGTGGAACCAGAAGGTGTTCTACAAGTGCATCATGTGCGCATATTGGACAGGAAAAGCAAACATCTCTGGAATCGAGCTATAGAGCTTGTAAAGGTCTAGTGGACCTGGTACGGTCCTGAGGACGCGACATGGGAGCATGCATATGCTATGTGGACAAAGTACCCGCATCTTTTTGAAAATTTTGAAAGGCTTGCAGAGACAGTGTAAGTTGCATTGAGGACAGTGAAGAAATAAGGGGAGGGGGATTGTAGTGTCCCCAAGGTCGAGCCCTATTGTAGATGATGTTCTGAAAGGAATTGTAATTATGTTTTATAGGCTGGTGAGCGAAGTTTTTATAAGTTAGTGTCTTATGTGTTTGTTAGGCCAAGGAGCCTAAGTGTTGAAAGCTAGGAGTTGTTGTTGTATATGTAATCACGCAGAACAAATTAATAAAAATTTGTAAACACCGCCAAGTGCAAACATACCACGATGAATGAGTGAAGGGGGACTGATCTTCCACAGAGAAGGCAAGGGATTAGGGGATAAAAGGTGGGAAAAGGGGCTAAGTGTTAATCCTAGGGGACTTCAGCCTTGGGAATAATATTTTAATACTATTCCAAAAAGGCATGAGCATTTCATGTTTTATCCTGAGTTCCTAACCATGAGGAAGGTGATGCGTGTTGGGTAAACGCATGTAGTTTCCAGGGCGACAAGTGTCATCCCCGACCCATGAAAATAGAATGGCGAAGATGATATGTGATGGGGGTTTTTCTCCATACCACCCAACGGCCTAAGTGCATACGGCCTCTGAGCGGTACGACGGATTCAACCTCTGCAGAAAAAACCTCGTACATATTCTGAATTGAAAAACCTGTGTTCGTCTGGAGAATTCGTGTGTATCCTCTATCTGAGATAGAGCCTGTGCATGGGGTCTCTATCCCAAAGTCGTGGCCATGAGCCATTCGGCCATTATTGAGCTTGTAGGAAAGTCGCGTCAGTTTTCCCTGTTGATTGTTGTTTCCATACAGTGTTGGACTGTGTGTGGCTTGTTGTCCAGTGGAGCAACACTCTCTCCAGGAGAGAGAGTGTATAGAGGAAGGAGAGAACTCCTGGAAGGAACCTTGTAGCTGCCACAGAGCCTAGAGACTTCCGGTCCAGCCTGTTTCTGTAATCCAAGGCAAGGGAGGTTAGCATTCGAAGGATGGTCCAGGTGACAGAGAAGGTATATACTCCTGGGGTGGAACAGGCATGTGGGGAATGAGGGTTTGTGGGCAATGAGCGTGAGAGGCTCCTAGGAGAGAATCTCATCCTTGTGGCTATGTGTTGTTTCCCTGTAACCTCAGCCTAGCCTAGGATTCCTTGGCTTGGGGTGGAGCTTAGTCCCAGCTTGGGGGTGACCCTGTTATAACCCTAAAATGCACCATACAGGTTTACCCGGCATCAGGCCAACTCATGCCTCTTCCTAGCCAAAGCCATGCTGAACAAATCCTCAAAAAACCTTCTAAAACAAGCAACCCACGCCCTAACTTCTCACTGGGCACGGGCAACCGCTTGCTGTCCTTTTACTGCACGCGGGCATCCGCGGGCTAGCCCAAAACAGCCCGCGGGTACCTAACAAAGCAAAAAATCAGGAAAGTTTCCGCCGGGACACGAGGATTTTTGTCAGTTAACTGGAACTCCAAGCCATGCATGGCCGAGAGTTCACCAAAAACCCTAGCTCCTTTTATCCTATAAAAGGAGGGGTAGGGGTACTATTCAAAATTGGAAAATCATAGCAAAGAAACTCTGCCAAATTGCCAAGACAGTTTTGTCCCAACCCTTTAGCCTTGCCTCAAGCTTTAGGATAATTTCATGCAGCAGCAGTTGAAGGACAAAAAAAAGAGGAAGAGCCTAGGATCAGGATCGTGGAACGGTGACCGGCCTCAGAAATCATTGTAAGTTGGTTCATATTGAAGTTAATAAAAAAAGATACTTTTCCCGTCCCGAATACATGAGTCTTATCTATGTTATTTGATTTGTGTCTTTATCTCTAACCTTAGAATAGATCAGTAGCATGCATGCATAGTCTTGTCTTGATTGCAGGGAAGCTTTTGGAAGGAGCAGCAGCAGCAAGGGGATAAGAAGCTCAACGGAGGATCTACTTCAGCCATCGAAAAAAGGTTGGT
>ML805901.1:281252-299906 GCA_009831015.1 Picea engelmannii
ATATTATATAATATATAAATTATATTATAGATAAATAATATAAAAACAAAGCAAAACAACATACAAAAAAAACCCAAACCAAAATCTCGCTCATATTTTTGAACTGGCGTGAATAGCTACACGCACGCACACAAAGTGGAGGGTAGCAGGGGAGAAGGAGGCATGCATGCATGAGGAGTGGAGGGTATCAGGGGAGAAGGAGAGAGAGGAGGAGAAGGAGGGAGAGGATCACGGGAGAAGGAGGGAGAGGTGCACGAAGGAGGGAGAGGAGCACGGAGAAGGAGGGAGAGGTGCATGGAGAAGGAGGGTACACGGGCTAAATTTCGCTCATGGAGATTCCATAGAATTCCCTGGAAAAAACCATGGTATGCAACCCTCCTTTCTAAGAAATGTTTATGTTGTTGACCCCATGATTTTTGAAGGTATGAAGGAAACCCACAATGTCCCGAAAATGATGTTGCAAAAATAGTCTCTAAACCCTAAACCCCCAAATGGAATTAGAGCGACTAACAGCTAGTGGAATTAGAGTGACTAAGAGCGTTTTTGGATAAATCGCAGTGGTACCAGCAAAAATCGTTTTTAGATTTTAGTTTTACATTGTTTTTTTGCTAGCCTCAGCAAAATCGCAGTGGTACCAAGGAAAATTGGCCTCCATATTCAGCGATTGATCTCACACCTCGCAGGATAGTGATTTAGTGTCGTGTTGACTCTGTATTTATTTTCTATATTTTTGTTTGACTTCCTTTTCTTCCAAATCAAATCATTGAGTATATTATTCCATTTTTTTCCTGCCCCTTCCAAAGCAAATCACTGAGTATGAATCCTATTGGTATATTCCCATGCTCATTTACCTCCCAAGCATAGCGATTGCAGATTTACCTCCCAAGCATAGTGATTGCTTCCATAGCAATTTGAAGACAAATGACGATCGACAATGGCTAGAAATTTCATGCAAAGCATCTCTCCCTTAAAAAAATGAATTACTTCTTGTCTTCATGCATTTCTACTTTCCCTCTAACCTTCCTACTCTACTTCTTCTTCTTTATAATTTTGCATTGTAGCATGTAGGCCAAACACATGCTTCCAGGCCTTTGGCAACAGGTGGATTCCTTTTTATATTCTTGGAGAAATGACAACAACAGTTAAGGGTAAATTTTCCATCCCACGAGTTAGGACTGGGTAAATTTTTCGTTTCACAAGTTAGGAATGGATGGATACTTGATATTACCTAGCAAATTTGAATCCCACCAATCAAATCCTATGCTAGAATGAACGCTTGTAGTGATTGAAGGATACAAGTGTTTTTGGCCTACATATGGAGTGCAATAGTATATGAAGAATCCATGCTCACCACTTTTGGGGAATCAAATGAAGGAAAACTTAAGTCTACAAGTTTTAGGTCTCCAACATTTATTCATCGTATTTATTTTCGGAAATGTCTTGTCTCTCTCAAGGGTTTGATGCTCAATTCTGTCACATGAAGACTTACATACATCATCTTTTGGTTGAAAAGTTTCATTGGAGAGTGTTATAATAGTTTCTCAAGACCTACATACATTATTTGTTGGTTGAAAGGTTTCATTGGAGAGTGTTATAATAGTTTATCAAGATTTTGTTACCGAGATTTATATGATGTTGCACCATGCTCTATGGGTAACCCTTTTAGTGAATACATAGAAACTCATGAAGCACACATGACTATGCCGTGAGGTAGGGATGTCATGTACATTGTTGGACCTAAACCCCCATATATTAGTCGCTCTAATTATTTCTTAAGTTGGATTCCCTTCCAAAAATGCTAACGGATAAATCCCTTAGAGAGACTAAGAGCTAGTGGAATATATGATGGTACAAGGATTACCCAAAGGGGTAGGGGGTAGGAGGGGTTAATACAAAGGGAAAATGAGAGCAGAGCCATGTTGTTGACACCTATTCCCTAGAACAATTACGCTCCATGAACTGATATAGTGTCATGTTGATACAATGATTTGGTTGCACATTTATTGATAAACCAACAATAAAGGAGGTTCATTATGTAGAATTTTCACATGGCTTTATTCAAGTCAACTCATGTAGGTGGATCAACACACTTTTCCTACACCCTCACTCTAGTTGATTGTTTCACTTTTACACACCAGTTTTCATGAGCTCCATTCTCATGGCTCTTATCCATGACATTTCTCTCTCAACTCACATATCTCTATGGTTAGACAACAACAACCAGATTTTGTACATAATAAATCCTTCCTAGATTATAAGTTTATAATCCCTATGTTATATGAAATTACCAGTTTGGCATTTGACAAGATATAATTACCACTTTTTTATATTAGTTGTGCACTTCTCGATCATGGGAAAGAATACAGTTGCAACTGGTACTATGTTGGGCACATTTCAACTGATGTATGTCCTATGCACACAAATCTATCTACTTTGGACACCTATCTCTAGGCATTGGTTTTGTTTTGTTCTTCCTCATCCAACAACCTATTCTAGCAATCTAACTCAGCAACTGCATAACTCATATATATGTATTATAGATTTCTCTTCTGATGTAGTTGTTAGAGATCAAACAAGATAAAATTGCAAATATGCAATTTGAGACATGGTGTCATTCTCTCCATGAGTAGTTTCCACAGCAATGAATCATCCAAATATTTACCTACACTTTTCTAGCACACATAATATTGGATAATGAAACTTTATACTTATGAACAAACTCAATTCATATAGCTCGGGTTACTTGAGGTCTGCTCCTCTACCTTAGCTATTCTTGGTAGTATTTTTGCTTCTCTTTATCTCAACGCCCACCCAAAAAAATCATCTTCAAGATCAACATTGATCTAGTTCATTAGAGACTACCCTCCCACCCAGATTCATTTGATGTATAGTGTTAGGTTATTTTGAGATCTTCCTTCCACCCCAACAAATCTTGGAAGCATTCATTTAATTCTTTTGGCTCAATTCGCACCCAACATGATTATTTTCTGCAACATTTAATATATTTTGTTCTCTTGGCCCAACACCTACCCAAAATACTGAGTGAAGAAATACTTTTTGTTTTCTCAGACGTTGGGCTCCAACCCTAGATGCAAAAGTCTTACATGTCAAGTTATCTTTTCAATGTTTATCTTTAGCTATACTATAAGATGAAGATCGTTGGCCTAACGTTTCCTTCTCCCTCAATGGAGTGTAGGTACAACTAAATATGTATCTATCAGACCTATCATCCAGCTCGAGCGATGAAATTTCGAGAGGGACAAGGGAAAACATATCCAACACATGTAACAAGGCGAAATCAACTAGAGGTGAAAAGGTCAGAAGAAATTTTGGTAGGCGCATGAAATTATTTCTTGCTGAAGAAGGATCATGCTCTTATGACGATGAGAGCATAGGTGACATTGAGGTTCCCTTGAGGTAAAACCACCTACTGAAATAGTGGGTACCCAAGGAACTACCAGAGTTGGACACCGACTTCTGTGTTAATGAGAGGATGTATCGCATTGCTCTGTCATCCATCCATGGCCTTGGTTTATTCTCCATGGATTGCATAAAGGTAAAATATGGCGGATTGATTGAATTGTTTGAGTATGTTGGACCATGTTACACTTATGGAGTATGGTTGAGGCTGGTCCAATATATGCCTAGTATGCAAAGATACGCACTCACCGCAAATTATATACAGCTGAAAGACAATAATAAAAATAAAGGAGTGACTATGTATATTGATGGAAGGCCAAAGGCATTAGGGAATATTATAGGTCTTATAAACAGTACAAGGCTTGGGACAAAAAAAAAGGAACCCGATTGCATTTTTGAGGAGCATGAAGCTAATAGGATATTTGTATGTGCGGTAAAAACAATAACGACAGGCGAAGAGTTGTTGGTCGATTACAATCTGAATCGAGTCGACCCAGGAACGTATTCTTTTACTACGATACAAAACTCATTATACCCAAACTTAAAAAGGGATTACTTAATTTGTGAATGTTTCATTTGTGACAAAATTTTATTTTATTTATGAATGTTCCATTTGCTAATTTTTGCTCGATGTTTCATTTCCAAATATTTGCTAATTTGTATGTGTGAAAGTTTCATTTGATAATATTTGCCAATATTCCATTATTTCATATATTGTTTTTTCAATATTTCTTGCATGTACTAACATTCTTCTTGAAATTCTGCCAAAGTGGTGATCGGGGCAAAGGCCCTGAGCATGGAAAAGACATTGATTGGGGAAAAGGCCCCATTCCTAGCACTGCATCGACTGAAAACAATGAATATATAAGTGATGAAGAGATATTTGATTCTTGAGACCCCTTGTAGACAATAGAATTGTCCCTAAGAAAGGCCAATAGGGAATTCTGGGATTTGGTTGTTTCTAGGCCGGAAACAGATGAGGATTTCCTAAGGATGGTTGAATTACGCGTTAAGATAGCAAATTATGGGGTAAGTCATGTCATCTAACAATATCAATTTTGGTTTTAAATTTTGTAATTTGATATATGTAATTAACACATATTTCTCATTCTAGAATTTTGTGAGATCGATGAGAGGGGAAGGGGAGGTCCTGGTAGCAGCAACAGGACTGCAACAGCGAACCCGCATGGCCACATAGCCACGAGGCTATTTTCCACCCCAAGTGTGCTGCCTCAGACCGATTCTATACCTTCTAGGGGTGATGCCATGCCTCCACAGCACACGCCAGATTGTGCAGGTGGTGTACATGATCATGGAACTGATCACTCTTTCGTTGATTGTTACCCTGGCGCTACATGTATCCAAAGCACATGAACAACAATGGTATCATTTTTGGTCAACCGGGACATGGTTCCTCTAAAAATAGTACAGCTACCAGGTATTTAATATATGTCTTTATCGAGATTCCTGTTATATAATTGTTTAAACAATCACATATAATTGAGATTTAAATTACTAATGATGACGATGTTTTACAGGAAACAATGTTTTATACAATAGTTTGCATGACTATGCATTAGAACTTTTTGGGCCGGCCATTCGACTATGATGGAATCAACAAAATTCCAAATTGAAAAGCCTTCTTATCTCCAAATTGGTTGGTGAGTTTGGTGACTCGTTCAATAAGATGGCTTAAAAAGGACCGGCAAGAATTTGAAACATGTTAGAGAAGCGTATAGGAATAAATTAGTACAGGACCCCAAGTGCGAATGCCCTTTGGTTGTCCCCGAGGGGGAGTGGAAAGAAATTATTCTCGATGCAAGAGAATTAGAAATGAAAGCACAAGGGAAGAAACCACCTAGCCCTGGAAGGTAAGAGGTGTTTTCAATTTACTATGATGGTTTTTTGTTTACTTTACGAGGAAAAAAATCAATATCTAACATATTTCAAAATATTATGTAGACTCCAAGACACTTCCAAGGCAACAAAGGCAAGACAAGACAAACACGGCCAACATAAATTGGGCCAAGGTGGTTACAGGAGATTAAAGGCACGGGTTGTAAGTGCCTAAACATTTTGCTTTGTTTATCATCGTCACAAAATATGTAATTCATTTCAGCTAGTGACTAATGATTTTGATATTGCTCAATGCAGGGGGATTTATTCAACGACGAAGCCACAGAAGAAGATCTAAAGGTTGGGTTCATGCAAGGTTTTGATGGCGTGGTGGCATGACGAAGAAGCTTGGGGAAATCACCATGTGTCTCTCTGGAGGACATGGTAAATAAAATGAAATTAAAAACTTGTCGACTAGTTTTTACTCGTTGATTACTTGTAATGTAAAATATATTTTTTATTCATTCAAAATGTAAAATAATGTGTGTCTTTTCCACATTCACAAGAGAGTAACAATGCTACCAATGCTCTTGATGTACCCGATGAACCATATCCCGACCCCCATATTGATTCAAGTGTTGTTTCCGAAGGACCATTACATAGTGGTATGTGCGCATTTTTAATGTTTTTCTATTTTTCAATGAGTATGAATATTTAGGGTATATTCTGTACTAAATACTTATATTGTTTCATATGGCAGAGCGTGTAGATGTCAATAGAGAGCGGAGATCAACAATGTGGCTACCAACTACTGTTTCTACTACACCAGCTAATATAGGTATAAAACATTGTAATTAAATATGTATTAATTAAATTTCCCTAGGAACAATGAATAACAATATCACTTGAAATTTTTTTTTGTTGCAACAGTGGATGCCCATGCGCATCCTCAACCTCCATGCCAAAAAACTAGAAGTTCATCATGGCGTGAGGTGTTGAGTACTGATGATGAAACACTTCAAGAAGGCCCAATAACTATGGGGGATCAATTAAATTATGATGATGATTTAATTTATGTTTTCATGGAGACGAAGAAGAAGAAGAATAAAAACAAATGATTAGACATTTTATTATTAATAAAAATCCAATATATTTCTGGTCCAATGTAATGTATTTTGTTTTCCTACATGTCATGAATGTTATTTGCTTTCATGTTTTTTGTTTTAGCACATGGCGATGAATGTTTTTTGCTTACATTTAATGTTACTGTCATTTCTAATTATAGTTGTAAAATCTAGATAGATTGGGTATGGGGAAATGAGAGTGATGTGAGAGGGGGGGAGGGGCCAAAAGAGCTTCCACCTTCACATGGTTGGTCTTGTTCAGTAGAGAATAATTTATTCTCAAAACGAAGAGAAGTTCATTCAGGTATTCGTCTTTAGTCATTAATTTGTAGAGGTTGTTATATCTTTAATTACTATTCTGAAATATAATTAAGTCATGTGATGAATCGCAGGATGGAGAGGAGCAACATTGGAGGCACCCCATCACTCAAAGGTATGGATCTTGTTAAAGACTGGTTTAAGGTGATTTTTGGTTTATTTATGACTATCATGATATTTCGTAATCAATGTGGAGATCAATGATTTTTTTTAGGAAATTTGAATTTAAGAAGACAAAGTTATGCTGACTCCACGAGTGTTAAGGATGCATGGTGGTGGGCACAATCCCCAAGGTATGTCTCTCTCACCAACACTGTTGCTAGACTAAATCAATGTAGTACACACGGAATGTGGTGACCATGAGGTTCATCATCATCTTCATACGCTTCGTGTTCCTCCTAGGAGGTTCGAACCTCCTAACCTAACCTAGGCTACCCCTACATACCTCGGCCTACCCTAAACCTAACCTACATCCTAAGCCTAGCAATCCTAGACTCTTAGTGGCCTAACGCAAGACATCTAGACCTAATCTCTATAGCTCCCTAAAGCTACTAAAGCTACTAACTTGGCATTCAATCTAGGACTGACATAACTATTACAAAGACAGTCCCACCATTTTAATGCTAGATATAGATTCACTCTAACACAGTCCCCCATTCTTGGAAGTTTTGGGGTGATTAATATATCATTTGATTTATTGCAATGTATATAACAACATACCATTGTAACTGTGTTTGGTTGTCTCAAAAATTACTCTGTATTTTTCATCTAGGGCATTAACTGACTAAAGCCAATAACTTGGATCTTGTTCCTTCTAACTATATTTAGATACTAAGTTCCATATAAGTATACCTTGCAATTGTTGTTGTCACCATGTTTGTGTGGTTTTGTTATTTTGGTCACTTGCTTATTAAATATTTCCTTGAGATAATGATATAGTTGAACATGTGACAAACACACAATTGTAATTGTGTTCCCTATAGTTAAGTGCAACTTATAATTAGTTATCACTCTGTAATTTGCCCAAGGCTGTGAAGGTAGTCACAAAGGCAACATCAAAACCACTTCAAGTCTTGGATCTAGACCTCCAATACTCAGAGAGGGATCTCTCTGTTTGAAAAAGGATATTAGGCTAGTTGTGCAGAACATAGGTTTGTTTTTAACAATTGGGTAGGGACAAAGAAGAGAAACCATGGGCTATGGAGTCACTGCAACAAATGATCAAAAATCCATGTCAACAGGCTAATATTTGTAGGGAAAGGTAGACAACTCACTGGATCCTTTAATTTAAATGAAATGGGAGAGATGGAATAGGTTAAGAAATCTGATTAAACACAGAGCAACTAAGAATTCTGAGTTTAATCTTCAGTGGAAAACATAAAAAATTATACCAAGCCAGAGACAGAGGGTACATTAATACCAATTATGTTATTAATCTTCTCGGAATAATTCAGAGGAAGACATTAATTATGATAACAGAGAAACAAATTTACAAAGAGGGATGCACATCACCAGTCGAAATAGTCATAAGAATCCTGCAACATAACATTGTATTACTGAATTGATGAAAATACAGAAAGCTCAGTGAGTTTTTTTACAAAAACTAAATCATGGTCCCCTGACTAATACCTTGCACATTTGATTCATTACAATATATAAACAAGACTCCCCTCAGCCTCAGAAGGTCAAATTCAACCACCTAGCCGAAAATAACAAGTAAATCCCAAAAATATCTGAACTGAGAATTTAGCCGAATCTGCTGAAAATAGGGGTACGCTCAGACATTTTTTTCTCTCCAACGTTGACACCTGGGAAAAACATGAAGGGATTTAATTTAGATGAGTTTTTCTAGAGCAAAAACCTCCTTCAGTTTCTCAAATTTTGTCTCCAACTCGCCGAAACAGCTACCGCAAAATCGGGACTGTAACAGGAAAAATCGAAATTATGGAAAAATAGGGCTCGAAGATGGCTTTGATTCTCCCTTCTCAAGGAACCTACACAAAAAATGGGAGAGGTTTTTTTTCTTCAGCCCGTTATAAACAAAAACCTCTTTCGGTTTTTTAAAATTCATCTCTGTTTGCCCAGAAATGCCTTCAGAAAAAGACTGTTCAAAAATGTTGCGAAAGCGGTTTTTGTTGGGGAAAGGTGGTATTCTGGACCCCCCTGAGGTGGTAAGTGGTTTTAGGGGAGGGTGTACGGTGGCTTGTGGAGCTTCCAAGTGTCCGGGGGTGTTTTTAGGAAACAACTTATATCGGACCCCCCCTCTCGTTGAAGTTTGGATGGCAAGGGGGGGTCCGAAATGATTAATGGGCGTGGATTTTGTTTTGTTTGGGGATGTGTGCGTAGTGGGTTTGTGTTTTTACTTGTTTGTTTGTTTTATTATTTTATTTTTTTTTAATTAGTTCATATATATTTTGTGTATTATATGTTTTATGTTATTTTAATATTCGTATTTTATATTTTGTGTTTATTTGTTATATATTGTATTTTGTTTTTATGTTTTTAATTTTGCTTTGTGCTTTGTTTTTATTTATTAGTTTTGTTACTTTGTTTTATTTTAATTTTTATATATTTTATTTATTGTTTGTTTATTATAATTTTTGTTTTAATATTTTATTATGTTTATTATTATTTGATTAATGTCAACTCTAAAACACTAACTTAATCAAACTAAGTTAATTACTAATTAATAATTAATCTAATTATTATTTTATTTTAAATTATCCTATTAAAATAACTTTATTAGGCTAATGAGCATTAGAAAACGCCACTAACCATTTAATATTAACTTAATTATTTGTTTATTATCCTAAGTTGGTTTATTCGGGCAGGGATGAGTGATGAGCGAGACGTAGTCAACGGGACAAATGGGCAAGGGAGTGAGGGTGCAGAGATGGATGAAGGATCGGGCGAAACGGATAGAGGGGAAAATGGAATCAACCGAACCAGATGTCTTCATCACGAGAGAAACGCCAAATCAACAGCCGAATAATCGAGTTACCTATGATTATAGGTCCCCAACATAGGCTCCACCTGGGGATGGCAGCTCTTTTAGGAGGTGTCAAGAACCACTGAATTCTAAACACACAGACCAGTGCTTTATTCATTGGGTTGATCCAAAAATCTTATTCTGCAACTTGTACCACATCAAACTGACGATTGAAAGTTGAAATTGAAAAAATTGTTGAAAGGGATGCTCAGGGAGCTGAGCTTATTCAAAATTGCTACCTACCCTACACTACTGATAATTTTGTGGTTTTAAATGATACAATATTGCCAATGCAACCAGTCAAGAAGTTGCTTTAACAACTTTGATTTTCCAATGTTTTCAAACAATATCAAAAATAGAACTTGCATCGGCATCATGAAATGCTTTCCATCTTGATCTTCATCACAAGGAGCTTGATAAACATGACTGATAACAGAAATACTGGGAATGCATTGTGGCTCTGTGATGAACAATTTCTCCATATAAATAGCCATTGGATCAAGATAGACTTGACCTATTACTAGATATTCAA
Organism: Picea engelmannii; assembly: GCA_009831015.1. NCBI lineage: Eukaryota > Viridiplantae > Streptophyta > Pinopsida > Pinales > Pinaceae > Picea > Picea engelmannii. Next base: position 291,472 of record ML805901.1, read on the forward strand.
ATTTAACCAACTCAACTTCATGATTTGATGTCGTAGTTATGCTATTTGCATCCTCATGCACTTCCTGACATGGTTGCAACTTTTCTGATGGGCTCTGAAATGATGCTTTTATTGAACACACCCTTGTAGTTGACGGCATGATCATGTCAATATCATAACAGATTTTCAGCCCATAATTGGATGATGGAAAATGACTTTGACAACACAAATCATCCACCATATCAGCTATAGGGTCATAAAATATTTTAGATGACTGTGGAATTTGTTTTGCTGGCATTTCATGGCTTACACTATGATCCTCAACCAAAATCTGACCAAGATTCCCTCTCAAAATCTCTAGATCATCTTCTCTATCATCCTTGTTCTCCTCAACTAAAGCATCAAATCATTCCTCTTTATTATTGCTTACAATCTGCTTGCAATGTTTCCTTGGGAGTGAGGCAAAACATAGGGGCAAGCAGTTTGCATTTTCCTAAAAAATTTCTGCACTTTCCTCCTTCAAAATTTGAATTGAATTATAATCTAATGGTACAAAGTTACATTCCAGTGTTTCGAATTCTGTTTTAGGCTCTGAATTTTCCCATGAACTTTGAAAATCAGAGAAACTTGGATATCTTAATCCTGGATCTAAAAAAGCCTCTTTCTTAATACTAACATCCTTCACTATCTCATCAGAAGATTTACCTTCTTTGATATTTACCACTTGTTTAGAAATTTCCTTCAAAAATTTAAAAGAAGAGAAGCATAAGGGTAAAGTCTGTCCACTTACCCTGATATTTTCTGCACTTTGATCATTGTTGTCATAATTTCCATGTATAGATTGATTGTCCTGTTGGGATTGCAAATGAACTTCTTTCTCCCAATCATATGTGGTTGATTTCTTTGAAAAAACCAATGTGGTATAATCATCATTGTACCAATCGAGCTTGGGTGAATCATTCATGAAATGCCATTGAACATGCATATCATATCAGGAGAATCCTCCTCGATCTTCTAATTTTGAACTTCATCTTCGACTGTATTGTGAATTGAATACATGAAATAATCCTTTGGTGGTTCAGAATACTGAGGCTGGACTGCAAAGTGTTTGTGGACATCAGTCCTTGTCCATTCTGGCACTACTGGAACATAAGGTCTTTGAATAGCAAGCTCATATTTCCTGCTAATCTTCTGCATCATCTCTCTTACATTGTTTGCCAAGATGTCCAGTTTAGCTTCTGAAGATTTTAGCTGCTCTTTTTCTTTGTTGTTTACCTTTGACCTTTTGATCAGCAAGTTGGCCTCCACATCAACTGCAATGTTCTTCATTTCTTTGAGAGTTGTAGTGTTCCTTTCTCTTAATTGGAATGCCATCTTAGGATCGAAGGCATCTGGGAAATGCAAGTGAGTTGATCCTGGGGGTGGCCTTATATCAATAGGCATTGCATGATATACCTTATTGAACCTTGCTAAAAATTGTTGTATTGTTTCCCCTGGCTGTCTTTTCAAATGGTCATACTCTTCTAGGATGAGAAAGACATTTCTCATGATCACCCATCGATCTAGGAAAACTTGCACAAACTGATGGAAATTGTTAATGCTTGCAACTGGGAGATTTTTAAACCAGTTCTTAACTTTACCTTACAAAGACAAGGCAAACATCCTTATATATACATCGTCAACTTCAACCTCATAAAGGTCAAGGAAATCTTCAAACCTCTGGATGTGTTTTTCAGCAGTAATATTGGCATTCTCTTCATCAAAATTGGGCAGATTATTGGTGTAATTTGCAGGGAGGTCATGGAGGATAGGAGGTAAATCTAGGGGCTTGTATCTATTTGGGATTATGGTAGGTACAGGAGGTGAAGCAATGGGCTTATAACTATCTAGAATTTCAACTTGTAACTCTAGGATTTTTACATATGTGTTAGAGATCTTGACAGCTATGGGGAATAAAGCAGGAGGCTTATGTCGGTCAAGGATTTCTATAGGTGTAGGAGTGTGTACAAGAGATATGGGAATGGGCTCAATCTTTTGAGGTTCTTCAGGTTGAAAATGATCATCCTGAATTTCAACAATATACTCTGGACCAGGATCATGATAAGAGATAAAGTAATTGCAGATGAAACCAATAATATCATGAATACAATTTGAGCTTGACTACTTGCTCTTTCTAAGTTGCTTGGTCATGCTTCAGGTTCTTCCTCCAATGGAGTCTTTGAGTTGGCACTGTTTGGAGCTGATTTGGAGTCACCAGGTGAATGATCTCAGCCTTCTTGTGTCTTTTTACTATCAACCATCAGTGATCAGATCTAAAACTTGAAGTACACTACTGGAGAAAGGTTCCCCAGTATGGTTGCCAATCTGTTATCACTCTGTAATTTTCCCAAGTTTGTGAAGGAAGTCATAGAGGCAACATCAAAACCACTTCGAGTCTTGGATCTAGCCCTCCAATACTCAGAGAGGGATCTCTCTATTTTATATATATTTGTTTGAAAAAGGATATTAGGCTAGTTATGTAGAACATAGGTTTGTTTTTAAGAATTGGGTAGGGGTGGAGAAGAGAAACCATGGGCTATGGAGTCACTGCAACAAATGATCAAAAATCCATGTCAATAGGCTAATATTTGTAGGGAAAGGTAGACAACTCACTGGATCCTTTAATTTAAATGAAATGGGAGAGATGGAACATGTTAAGAAATCTGATTAAACACAAAGCAACTGAGAATTTTGAGTTTAATCTTCAGTGGAAAACATAAAAAAGTGTACCAATCCAAAGACAGAGGGTACATTAATACCAATTATGTTCTTAATCTTCTCAGAATAATTCAGAGGAAGACATTAATTATGATAATAGAGAAACAAATTTACAAAGATGTATGCACATCACCAGTCGAAATAGTCACAAGAATCCGGCAACATAGCACTGTATTACTGAATTGATGAAAATACAGAAAGCTCAGTGAGTTGTTTTACAAAAACTAAATCATGGTCCCCTGACTGATCCCTTGCACATTTGATTCATTACAATATATAAACAATACTCTCCTCAGGCTCAAGAGGTCAAATTCAACCACTTGGATGAAAATAGCAAGTAAATCCCAAAAATATCTGGACTGAGAATTTGGCCAAATCTTTTGAAAATAGAGGTACGCTCAGACATTTTTTTCTCTTCCACGTTGACACCTAGGAAAAAAATAAGGGATTTTAATGTAGATGAGTTTTTCTGGAGCAAAAACCTCCTTCAGTTTCTCAAATTTCGTCTCCGTCTCGTCGAAACAGCTCCTGCAAAATCGAGACTATAATAAGAAAAATCGGAATTCTGGCAAAATAGGGCTTGAAGATGGATTTTATTCTCCCTGATCAAGGCACCTGTGCAAAAAATGGGAGAGGTTTTTGTTCTTCAGCCCGTGTTGAACAAAAACCTCTTTCGGTTTTTTAAAATTCATCTTTGTTTGCCCATAAATGCCTTCGGAAAAAGATTGGTCAAAAACGTTGTGAAAGCAGTTTTTGTTGGGGAAAGGTGGTATTCCAGACCCCCCTGAGGTGGTAAGTGATTTTAGGGGGGGTTTCCGGTGGCTTGTGGAGCTGCCAAGTGTCCGAGGGTGGTTTTAGGAAACAACTTATATCGGACCCCCCCTCTCGTTAAAGTTCGGATGGAAAGGGGGGGTCCGAAATGATTAATGGGCGTGGATTTTGTTTTGTTTGGGGATGTGTGCGTAGTGGGTTTGTGTTTTATTTGTTTGTTTCTTTTATTATTATTATTTTTTTTTAATTATTTCGTATATATTTTGTATATTATATGTTTTATGTTAATTTAATATTTGTATTTTATATTTTGTGTTTATTTGCTATATACTGTATTTTGTTTTTATGTTTTTAATTTTGTTTTGTGCTTTGTTTTTATTTATTAGTTTTGTTACTTTGTTTTATTTTAATTTTTATATATTTTATTTATTGTTTGTTTATTATAATTTTTATTTTAATCTTTTATTATGTTTTTTATTATTTGATTAATGTCAACTCTAAAACACTAACTTAATCAGACTAAGTTAATTAGTAATTAGTAATTAATCTAATTATTATTTTATTTTAAATTATCCTATTAAAATAACTTTATTAGGCTAATGAGCATTAGAAAACACCACTAACCATTTAATATTAACTTAATTATTTGTTTATTATCCTAAGTTGGTTTATTCGGGCAGGGATGAGTGATGGGCGAGACGTATTCAACGAGACAAATGGGCAAGGGAGTGAGGGTGCAGAGGTGGATGAAGGATCGGGCGAAACGGATAGAGGGGAAAATGGAATTAACTGAACCAGATGTCTTCATCACGGGAGCAACGCCAAATCAACAGTCGAAGAATCGAGTTACCTATGATTATAGGTCCCCAACATAGCCTCCACCTGGGGATGGAAACTCTTTCAGGAGGTGTCAAGAACCACTGAATTTTGGACACGTAGACCAGTGCTTTATTCATTGGGTTGATCCCAAAATCTTATTCTGCAACTTGTACCACATCAAACTGAATATTGAAAGTTGAAATTGAAAAAATTGTTGAAAGGGATGCTCAGGGAGCTGAGCTTATTCAAAACTGCTACCTACCCTACACTACTGATAATTTTGTGGTTTTAAATGATACAATATTGCCAGTGCAACCAGTCAAGAAGTTGCTTTAACAACTCTCCTCTTCCAATGTTTTCAAACGATATCAAAAATAGAACTTGCATCGGCATCATGAAATGCTTTCCATCCTGATCTTCATCACAAGGAGCTTGATAAACATGACTGATAACAAAAATACTGGGAATGCATTGTGGCTCTGTGATGAACAATTTCTCCATATAAATATCCATTGGATCAAGATAGACTTGAACTATTAATGGATATTCAAATTTAACCAACTCGACTTCATGATTTGATGTCGTAGTTATGCTATTTGCATCCTCATGCACTTCATGACATGGTTGCAAATTTTCTGATGGGTTCTGAAATGTTGCTTTTGTTCAACACACCCCTCTAGTTGACTGCATGATCATGCCAATATCATAACAGCTTTTCAGCCCATACCTGGATGATGGAAAATGACTTTGACAACACAAGTCATCCACCATATCGGCTATAGGGTCATAAAATATTTTAGATGACTGTGGAATTTGTTCTGTTGGCATTTCATGGCTTACACTGTGATCCTCAACCAAAATCTGACCAAGATTCCCTCTTAAAATCTTTGGATCAGCTTTTGTATCATCCCTGTTCTCCTCAACTGATGCATAAAAGCATTCCTCTTTATTATTACTTACAATCTTCTTGCAATGTTTCATCGAGAGTGAGGCAAAACATAGGGGCAGGCAGTTTGCATTTTCCTGAAAATTTTCTGCACTTTCCTCCTTCAAAATTTGAAAGGAATTATAATCTAATGGTACAGAGTTACATTCCAGTGTTTTGAATTCTATTTCAGGCTCTGAATTTTCCCATGAACTTCGAAAATCAGAGAAACCTGGATATCGTAATCCTGGATCTGAAAAAGCCTCTTTCTGAATACTAACATCCTTCACTATCTCATCAGAAGATTTACCTTCTTTGATATTTACCACTTGTTTAGAAATTTCCTTCAAAAATTTAAAAGAAGAGAAGCATAAGGGTAAAGTCTGTTCACTTACCCCGAGATTTTTTGCACTTTGATCATTGCTGTCATAATTTCCATGTGCAGATTGATTGTCCTGTTGGGATTGCAAATGATCTTCTTCCTCCCAATCATATGTGGTTGATTTCTTTGAAAAAACCAATGTGGTATAATCATCATTGTACCAATCGAGCTTGGGTGAATCATTCATGAAATTACATTGAACATGCATATCATATCAGGAGAATCCTCCTCCACCTTCTGATTTTGAACTTCATCTTCGACTGTATTGTGAATTGAATACATGAAATAATCCTTTGGTGGTTCAGAATATTGATGCTGGGCTACAAAGTGCTTGGGGACATCTATCCTTGTCCATTCTGGCGCTACTCGAACATAAGGTCTTCGAACAACAAGCTCATCTTTCCTGCTAATCTTCTGCATCATCTCTCTTACATTGTTTTCTAGGATGTCCAGTTTATCTTCTGTAGATTTCAGCTGCTCCTTTTCTTTGTTCCTCACCTTTGACCTTTTGATCAGCAAGTTGGCCTCCACATCAACTGCAATGTTCTGCATTTCTTCGAGAGTTGCAATGTTCCTTTCTCTTAATTGGAATGCCATCTCAGGATCGAAGGCATCTGGGAAATGCAAGTGAGTTGATCCTAGGGGTGGCCTTATATCAACAGGCATTGCATGATATACCTTATTGAACCTTGCTGAAAACTGTTGTATTGTTTCCCCTAGATGTCTTTTCAAATGGTCATACTCTTCTAGGATGAGAAAGACATTTCTCATGATCACCCATCGATCTAGGAAAACTTGCACAAACTGATGGAAATTGTTAATACTTCAAGTTGGGAGATTTTTAAACTAGTTCTTAACTTTACCTTGCAAAGACAGGGCAAACATACTTATATATACATCGTCAACTTCAACCTCATAAAGGTCAAGGAAATCTTCAAACCTCTGGATGTGTTTTTCAACAGTAATATTGGCATTCTCTGCATCAAACCTGGGCAGATTATTGGTGTAATTCATAGGGAGGTCATGGAGGATAGGAGGCAAATCTAGGGGCTTGTATCTGTCTGGGATTATGGCAGGTACATGAGGTGAAACAATAGGCTTATAACTATCTAGAATTTCAACCCATAACTCTGGGATTTTTACATATATGTTAGATATCTTGACAGTTGTGGGGAATAAAGCAGGAGGTTTATGTCGGTCAAGGATTTCTATAGGTGTAGGAGTGTGTACAAGAGATATGGGAATGGGATCAATCTTTTGAGGTTCTTCAGGTTGAAAATGATCATCCTGAATTTCAACAATATACTTTGGACCAGTATCGTGATAAGAGATAAAGTAATTGCAGATGAAACCAATAATATCATGAATACAATTTGAGCTTGAGTACCTGGTCTTTCTAGGCTGCTTGGTCATGCTTTGGATTCTTCCTCCAGTGGAGTCTTTGAGTTGGCATTGTCTGGAGCTGATTTGGAGTCGCCAGGTGAATGATCTCAGCCTTCTTGTGTCTGTTTACTATCCACCATCAGTGATCAGATCTGGAACTTGAAGTACACTATTAGAGAAAGGTTCCCCAGTATGGTCGCCAATCTGTTATCACTCTGTAATTTTTCCAAGGTTGTGAACGAAGTCACAGAGGCAACATCAAAACCACTTCGAGTCTTGGATCTATCCCTCCAAGACTCATAGAGGGATCTCTCTGTTTGATATATATTTGTTTGAAAAATGATATTAGGCTAGTTATGTAGAACATAGGTTTGTTTTTAAGAATTGGGTAGGGGCAGAGAAGAGAAACCATGGGCTATGGAGTCACTGCAACAAATGATCAAAAATCCATGTCAACGAGCTAATATTTGCAGGGAAAGGTAGACAATTCACTAGATCCTGTAATTTAAATGAAATGGGAGAAATGGAACAGGTTAAGAAATCTGATTAAACACAGAGCAACTGAGAATTCTAAGTTTAATCTTCAGTGGAAAAACATAAAAAACTATACCAAGCCAAAGACAAAGGGTACATTAAAACCAATTATGTTCTTAATATTCTCGGAATAATTCAGAGGAAGATATTAATTATGATAACAGAGAAACAAATTTACAAAGAGGGATGCACATCACCAGTCGAAATAGTCACAAGAATCCTGCAGCATAGCACTGTATTATTGAATTGATGAAAATACAGAAAGCTCAGTGAGTTGTTTTACAAAAACTAAATCATGGTCCCCTGACTAATCCCTTGCGCATTTGATTCACTAAAATATATAAACAAGACTCTCCTCGGGATCAGGAGGTCGAACTCAACCATCTGGCCGAAAATAGCAAGTAAATCCCAAAAATATCTGGACTGAGAATTTGGCCAAATTTGCTGAAAATAGGGGTACGCTCAGAAATTTGTTTCTCTTCAACGCTAACACCTGGGAAAAACCTAAAGGAGTTTAATGTATATGATTTTTTCTGGATCAAAAACCTCCTTCAGTTTCTCAAATTTTGTCTTCAGCTCACCAAAACAGCTCCCACAAAATCGGGACTGTAACAGGAAAAATCGAAATTCTGGGAAAATAGGGCTCGAAGATGGCTTCGATTCTCCCTAATAATGGAACCTGTGAAAAAACTGGGAGAGGGTTTTGTTCTTCATCTCGTTCTAAACAAAAACCTCTTTCGGTGTTTTAAAATTCATTTTTGTTTGCCCAGAAATGCCTTTCGAAAAAGACTGGTCAAAAACGTTGTGAAAGCGATTTGTGTTGGGGAAAGGTGGTATTTCGGACCCCCCTGAGGTGGTAAGTGGTTTTAGGGGGGGGGGGGGGGG
>ML805901.1:299986-312373 GCA_009831015.1 Picea engelmannii
CCGGTGGCTTGTGGAGCTACCAAGTGTCTAGGGGTGGTTTTAGGAAACAACTTATATCGGACACCCCCCCCCCTCTCGTTAAAGTTCGGATGGCAAGGGGGGTTCCAAAATGATTAATGGGTATAGATTTTGTTTTGTTTGGGGATGTGTGCATAGTGGGTTTGTGTTTTTATTTGTTTGTTTGTTTTCTTACTTTGTTTTTTGTTTTTTTTTAATTATTTCGTATATATTTTGTATATTATATATTTTATGTTATTTTAATATTCGTGTTTTATATTTTGTGTTTATTTGTTATATATTGTATTTTGTTTTATGTTTTTAATTTTGTTTTGTGCTTTGTTTTTATTTATTACTCTTGTTACTTTGTTTTATTTTAATTTTTATATATTTTATTTATTGTTTATTTATTATAATTTTTGTTTTAATATTTTATTATGTTTTTTATTATTTGATTAATGTCAACTCTAAAACACTAACTTAATTAGACTAAGTTAATTACAAATTAATAATTAATCTAATTATTATTATATTTTAAATTATCCTATTAAAATAAATTTATTAGGCTAATGAGCATTAGAAAACCCCACTAGCCATTTAATATTAACTTAAGTATTTGTTTATTATCCTAAGTTGGTTTATTCGGGCAAGGATGAGTGATGGGAGAGACGTAGTCAATGGGACAAATGGGAAAGGGAGTGAGGGTGCAGAGGTGGATGAAGGATCGGGCAAAATGGATAGAGGGGAAAATGGAATCAATCGAGCCAGAGGTCTTCATCACAAGAGCAATGCCAAATCAACAGCCGAAGAATCAAGTTACCTATGATTATAGGTCCCCAACAAAGCACACAATTGTAATTATGTTCCCTATAGTTAAGTGAAACTTATAGTCATTTATCATAAATAAGGAAATGATCTTTTCTTAAATTTGGATTTGAGTCCTAGTTGATGCCATAATTTAGATTTATGTGTTGTGTGGTGATTAATTGTAGCAATGGGAAGAACTTCTTATCATTCAATTGAGTTCAGTAATGAGATTTGTATTGTCTTTGTCCAGACTATGAATAGGATATTTAAAACAATCTAGTATGAAGGTTCCTATTCCATTCCACATGCCCTGTGAGTGGAAGGAATGCCCTTTTTAATACTAGAACCCCTTGTCCATCTGATGAATGTGTTCTTTTTTAACTAGAGAATCCTAACTCATTTTATCATGAAAATGTTGGGATATAAGGGATAGATCTTGCATGGAACTCTAAGGATGGATCATATTAAGCTAATCACTTCCTTTCTTCTCTCGATCAAAATAGTTGGTGGAAATGAGTGGTAGGAACAGACCTAGGTCACACCAAATACTAGATTGGATGGGTTATGCACTTTTATTCAACCTCCATCTAGCAGACCTACCCCCGCTAAGATTTTGAGGAGACCTCTTTCTTATCACAATTCATTTTCCACTACAAACCCCCTTCATGAAACCATCCTTCAATCGCTAGGTATTTTTAATTTGACCCATGGTTACATAGTCAAGTCCTCTCAAATCTGGACTCTCCCCTAAAGACATTGTCAGGCAATGAATCTGACTAATCTGCGGTTGGTGACTCATCGGGGATATCATCTTCTCCCTTCTCTACTTTTAGTACTATTTTTGTAGTGACATCAAGGACTTCATCTTCTAATGAGGATGAACATCCCTTTTTCATGTTACATATGAAATTTCCATTTTGTCATTTCTCTTTTTTAGTAGTTTAACTTATTTTTTTTTATAATTTAGCTTCTAGGAGATGCTAATATGATCCCACAATGGGTCACTACTCAATTGTACTTTTGAGTCCCATTGACCTACCTTTGAGGTCATTAGTGAACATTGATAAAATTATCATATCTTGGTATTCTTACATTTCCCTATTAGTGGGTACTTTCATTCATAAAAAGAAAAACTCAAAAGTCAGGTATCCTAACATAAAAAAGGATCAAGAAAATTATTTCCAGTAAATCCATAATCATTCATTTGTAAATAAAATATCCATTGCACCTTGAGAAGCTCCCCAAAGGAAAGAAACATGCCATACATTTAGTAAAATGGGGATCAAATTTTTTTGTAGTTATTTATAATATTCATTTAAAGGGAGGCATTACTTAGGTGCAATTAATAATAAGTTGCTTATATGTCAACATTTTGAAAAGATCAAGAATTGCTACTTAGGTGGTGTTGACATTAGTAATACACATGCTTGGTTTAAACACAACTTTATTGGAACGGTAAATATTAAAAGTGTTTCAAGGAATTTCCTTTGGACAACACTCTTTGTGAAGTTTGTTGTCCATATTCATTAGCAACCTACCCTAACCTAACCACCACTCTAAACTTTAGACTCCTAATGCAAGATCTCTAGGAATGTCTCCTACTATCCTAAAAACTCACATCCATCCTTAGGAATGTCTACCATTTGACTGTCCTAAGCTATTTTTGCAGCCCCAACCTACCTAACGGTTACCTATTTTCATACTATCTCACCCTATGATATGTCCCCTTTCATGCCTAGGCCATTATCTCCCTAGCGCAAGGCCATTAACCCTGTCTCCTAAACATTTAGACACCCCACAGATACCTACAAAAACCGTTACTGTTGACTGTCCTGAAGTCTTAATTTAAGACCCTATTCCACTTTGACACACCCCTAAAAACAAATTCACATACCTCATAGTCACTCTACCTAAACTGCCTCCCAAACTCTCCACCCAAAATCATAGTAAAACCTTCAATTATGACTGTGTGAACATAGTCATTCCCAGCCACATTTAATTTGTTTTTGACAGAGATAATTCATGGGGAACATAACCTACAATTTGCATACATAGGCAACATTAAAAATCTTAACTTGTGTGCATTTGGAGGGGTTACATATCATTTGCATTTGCATATTTAGGACAAGTAGGACTGATACATATTGAATTGAAGTCAAATAGACAGTCCCAACTTCTGATATGTAATGAACTGAGAAGAATACTATTGGATTATTGGATTGACACATATGCAACGTTTTGTGGCTTTGAAATATTGATGTCTTGAAATTAGTTTGATCAAAGTCATAGATACTTCAAAGAAAATTATTGTGCTCTATTAGGCAATTGTGTAGATCATTAAAATTTAGTCATTGATTGATATTAATAATTTGAATACTTGCATTATTCTTGAGATTGAAAGCATCATCCTTTAGGCATTGTATACAAACACAAACACATGTGGCATTTGCATACTTAAGTGAATATCTTGTTGTCACATACATTTCCGTAAATCATTCATTGAATATCTTTTAGATGAGTTTACATGAAAGAGTGTTTCATTATTTCATTGTATGTAGTTTTTGTCATATCATGGTCTATGTGAAATATGAGATATTTTCACTCTTTGTTGTTTTCAAAAATAAAGAATCTATGTACATAGGTGAAAGACTGACCCTCAGTAGGCAAAGTTTCCATTGGTGGGTTGTTTAACCTAGTGAACTATGAAGGAAAACATGTAACAGACCGTGATTTTATGGAAAAGTGGACACCAATATATTTTGGCTCTACTCACTATACTGATATTTTCCTGGGTGAAATTTAGAAAATGGTTGTTCAAATTGGTAAAATAAGTATGTTATTAACTCTTTTAATAATCTAGGTTCAACATTGATTTATCATGAAATAAAATTATTTTCCTTTCATGAAAAACATTTATGGGGATATTGGTGAGTAGTAATCATAGTTCAGAATTGTTTTTCAGCCTAATTGTATCTGAAAATTGTGAAATATTAAAATTGACTACGGATAGATTATTTGTATAACTACCAAATGCACATATTTTAAGTTAATACATTTCATAGGATTTCTACGTTTCTTATTAATATGCACATTGTACATAGTTATGCCTTCAATTGTTATTTCCATCTCGATGAGATATGTATTAAAATTGATCATATGTTGGATGTGACTATAAACCTCCTAGGAACCTGTATCAGGCTCGGGAAGGCTGACTATCTTCTTTACATGTCATTGTAGCTTCTAAATTTCAACTTCTTGTTCCCTAGATTTTTCTCTTAGGCATTGATTTTCCACATCTAACAGGAATTCCTTTGATTTAATAGTCCCCAAATACTCCGTAAGGGAGGTCTGCTGCTGTGAAAGCTTCTCCACCCAATGCTCTAGATTCACCTTCCACAATTTGAGGCTCGATATTAAATCCCCTAGCATGGATTGAGACTCATCACAATGGTGCTTACATCTAGAAATGACAAGGTAAATTGGATCACCGGTATTGACCATTAGGGGGTTGACTCTAGTGTCAGCTCCCAAGTACATAAAGAAAGTGTTATCTCTCCAAGAAATCACTCCTTGACTGTAGAAGGGTGTAAGCTTGGTAATTTAAATAGATCAATAAACTATGGAGGAAAAATGATCAAATCGGATGACATTATAAACTCACATCCATTTAGAAAGACATGGATCACTTGAAAGACCAAGGCTTTCAACTATGTTGCTCAGAAGGTTTTAATCAATGTGTGAAAACATGGAGAAGAATCATTATGCTAGCAATAAATACATACACAAAGGCATATGTGAATGGCCAGTAATGATAGGTAAGATACTTCTTCATACCAATAGAAACATATATAAGATTTGTATATAGTAGATGGCCAGACATAATAAGTAAATACTTGCAGCTTAAGCTTATGATTGCATTAATAGGATGACATCTATCTAGCACTAAGACAAACATAAGAAGCAATGTATATAAGTCTAATATACCAACAAAGAGATGGGATGACAGCCTTTTGTCATTGAGTATACATAAACTTGGAAAGAAAGGATATGAAAATTGAACAAACAAAGTGGAAGAAGCTCGATGTCAAGATATATTCATGGACATCTCCAAAGGATGAAATGTACAAGTCTTCAAGAATAGAACCAAAGTCCTCAGACTGTTTCCCTCCCCCTTTGGTGTCTTAGAATTCTTAGGCTTTTATAGCCTTTACATCAAGGTTTCAAGATCCTAATTTAATGGATCTAAAATACCAAAACTAAACATAATCAATTTGATCTTTTAGCATAAATGATCCAATCTTATCATCATAAGTCGAATTTGACAACCTGGAGAATTATTTGGTAGCTTGCTAGTGAAAATCACAGATTTCGAAATTTGTCTTTGATGGCTGGGCGATTTATGTCAAGAATAAACATGCCATTTGGCTTCATTCCCTTACCATATGCCTTCAAAACTTGATGAAGAGGATGATCTAGCTTCTGATAATTATTATCTTTAATTTGAGATCATTCCCACAAATTCTGGAAACGAAAAAACGCGATCTAGGCAGAAAGAAGACCGATCTAGACTCTTCAGAGCTTTCGGTGGCTTACTAGTCGTGTAGTTTGCCTTTTAGCCGCCAAAATTCAGAGCTTTTTGGCGGCTCATTACACTGCAAATTTCACATTTAGTCATCGAAAGTTAGAGCTTTTCGGTGGCTCATTACACTATAAATTTCACATTTAGTTGCCGAAAGCTAAAATTAACCGTTGGCCTATTTTTATAGGTGAAATCCTCATTTTATTGAATATATGTGAATTTGAGCCTTTCTCAAAACCTCTAAAACTTTAAGATTTAAAAAAAACTCTTCTACCTAATGATCCTCTTATCATGTGATTTGGGAAATATTAGCAAGTGATTTTTGATCGCTAACAGAAAGTATGCTTATGTAGCTTGCTAGTCTAGGCTTATTCCTTTGTGAATGGCATATATATTTATTTTTTAAACCCTAACATTAGTCGCTCTAGCGACGAACCGGTTCGTCACTTGTATAGCCATTTGATCGCTTGACTAAGTTTTCCAGGGTTGTCTTGGTCGCTCTTGCGACTAATATTAGTCGTTAGACAGACTAACATTAGTCACTAGACCGACTAATTATGGTCGCTAGAGTGACCAAGGTTATGTTTTCCTTAGAGATGTTAGCAAGGCTTGCGACTAAAGTGGGTCACTAGACCGACTAATCTTGGAAGATGGACCGACGAATGGTAACTTTTCCCTATTGTGTATAGGATTCTTTTCTCGGTCGGTAGACCAGCAAAGATCCATGTGTGGTCACTAGACCGACGAATCGATTCCGACGAAAAAAAAATCATCTTGGTCGCAACAACAACCCTATTCCGAGGAAACTTCATCGCTACTTCATCACAAAAAAGTTCAAATTTAGTAGTGGAAATAGGATATTTGTGATCGCTGACTCTCGAGGTAGATACTTCCCTTGAACACTGAGGCATGACAGCAGAAACTTGACAGGGACCAAAACTTGATAATGCAATGGATATTGTGACTTACGTTGGGGGACCCAAAGGAGTAAGGAAACTCAAAGGATTGGTTCAGTGCAGAGGTTCAGCAGATTGAAATGCGTGCAAATATAAAATGTCGTGTTCAAGGGCAACTGTAAGGTCACTAGTAAAGTTCTCAAAAACTACTTGGTGTACTTCTTTCAATTTGTCCCCCCATCCAGATAGACGAGTACCTCTTTTTGGTTTAATGAGCTCGGGGAGGGTAACACATGCTTGATATAACTAACCTTCGGTAAGTTCCTCTTCCTTTGTTTAACGAACTGGAAGAAGTAAGGGTTCAATCCTGTATGGGCCCTTCAATGTACAATCATTTAACGAGTCCTTAGAAGGTAAACTCGGTTATTTTTCATATTTAGAGAATCTGAAAATGACTTAAAGATGACTCCAATGTGGTCCTTTTTTGTAATATTAGTCTCACGAGGCTGAAAAAGAGACAAATTATCACTCGAAATATGCCCTTTCAAACCTTTTAACGAGTGGGAAAGGAAGCAAGATCACTCGGTTACATTCTCATGTTTTTACGAGCACGAGAAAGAATAAAGACTAAGCTCGGTATGACCCCAGCTTGAAAATCTAGTGGCTTAACTCCAGAATGATTATCAAAGGCTGGAGACATGCCCCCCATAATTCAATTCATTCACCGACTTTGAGGTTGTCACCAATTTTTGTACTAGATGGAGAAAAAGGATACAAGTGGATGAAATGAAGGTTCAAAAACGAGAGCTAACGAAAGACTCGACTCAACATCTACGAGATCTGGCGAAAGACTCGACCTGACAAGAGAGGTGACTATTTCATTTTTTAATGAGCTTGACACAGGAAAAGAATTATGCTCAAGGCTCCAGGTTCAATCCCCATATTTTTGTTTCATTTTTTAATGAACTTGTTACAGAGAGGAAAAACTATGTTTATGGCCTTTGTTTCATTTTTTAACGAGCTTGCTACAGAAAGGAAAACTATGCTCATAGCTTATGTTTCATTTTTTAACGAGCTTGCCATAGAGAAGAGAAACTATGCTCGTAACCTGTGTTTCATTTTTTAACAAGCTTGCCACAGAGAAGAGAAACTATGCTCGTGGACTCTTCTTGATCATTTCTTCCAAGAGGATAATGCTCTGGAAGGACACCATGTCAAGGGACAAAACTCGGTCATGGATTCCAAGAGATCTTCACTGGATGGAAGAAGAATGATCTGGAAGGAACATCTATCAAGGGTCTCGTCAGGGGTAAGGGGATTAGGCTCCAATAGCCCTACCAAAGAGATCACCATGTCAACTACCGGATCCAAGTCATCTGAAGTTGAAGTCATGGGAGACAACGCCACATAATTGACCTGTGGCAGGGGTGATACCGACTGCATATAAGACCCAGTTAGGGAGGTCATTGGGTTGGTGATCAATCTAGGACCAATGAACGAAAGTTGATCAATAGTCACCATTCTTCCATCGTGCGGGAAAGACATCACACGGAAAAAAGTGGACACAATAGATTTCATGGCATAGAAATAATCTCGCTCAAGGATTAAATTGAAATCCAAGGGGTCCTGGACTACCATAACATCAATAAAGATTGTTTTCCCTCCCAAAGTTACCGGAAACTAAGGAAGGATCCCTAAAGGGTGACTAGTTCTTCTGTTGAAAGCAAACAAAGTCTAGGTAACCGGCACAATCTTAGGATAACCCAAAGCTTGCCAAGTAATAGAGGACAAAATACTAATGAACGAACCTTCATCTATCAGCGTATGAGGAACGTACTGACCACAAACTTTTACTATAATCTTGAAAGGCATGTGAGAGGGAAGACGAGGTCCAGTTAGCACACCCCAATCAAAAAGGATGGCCTCATTACTTGGAAGGGTTTTAGCAAGAGAAGGAGGGATGCCCCCCGACATGGTAGATCTTGTTTCAATGAGAAAATGTGGGCAGAATCGGGTTTACTCTCTAGCGGGAGAGTAGGATCGATCGATGATGGGATCGAATCGACCACCTTGGCACTCTTCAGAGGAAGAGTGGGATTGAACGATGATCTAACCAGAGCAACCACTTTGGCACTCTTTGGAAGAAGAGTGGGACTAACCGATGAAGGGACTGGATCAGTCACTTTAGCACTCGTCAGAGGAGGAGTGGGATTGACCAATGAAGTAACTGGAGCAACCACTTTTACACTTCTCAAAGGAGGAGTGGGATCGATTGATGGTGGAGTTGGGTCAACCACTTTGACACTCTTCGGATGAAGGGTGGCACTGACCAATGAAGGGACTGGATCGGTCACTTGGGTTTCACTTTCCAGATGAAAACTGGGGCTGATCGATGACGGAACTGGATTAGCTACTTTGGTGAGTGGTTCAATCGAGGATGAAACTAGATTGACCATCTGATCAACTAGATTGACCATTCCATCAACTAATGATGGGTTGGGAGAAAGCTTATGATAACCTTTTGGAAGTTGAAGTTTTTCCAAAAGAGAAGAAGCCTCGTCCATACAAGGACAAAGGTGAGAATAATGATCACCTTTGCATAAAATGCAAGGGAATTTGACAGTTATCTTCTTCTTACCAACCTTAACATCACTAGTTGATGGGGCATCACCAACATAATCGGCCGATGACATGGAAGACCACATTTCTAAGACCTTGGGAATACCAGGGCAATCCCTCAGAAAGTGGTTACCCTTACAAAGACTGTAAGGCAATTTGGGTTTCAGATTCTTCATTTTAATCTTATTGACCTCATCAACACTCCCAATACTATTAACAGTAGCTAGTTGCTTGGATCCAACATTTGATGTAGTTGGAGGCTTGGTCCCTTTCTAGTTCTTCTTCTTCTCTCTTTCTGTTTCTTCTTCTTCTCATCAATCTGGCTACTCTCTTGAGAGCTTTCACTAGGCGAAGAAGGAGAAATGGAAGGAGACCTGATGGGCGAAGAAGGAGAAAGGTCAACATGAGGTTGATGTGTGGGCGGTGTGCTTACATCTGAAGCACTTGCATCCGAGATGACCGGAGTGGAAAACAACCATATCGGTAACCCAATTGTGAGACCTAGAAGGCTCAAAGTAGTGATGTAAGGAGGACCAACGTTTTTGTAAGAAGGAAAAACAAAGGTTTCCCCTGGCAAAGGGGTTCCTTCATGGGTCATCCCAGGAACTGATGCCATAAAAATAAAGCTCCAACCTAAATTTTTCTAGGGAGAACAAACAACACACGCTAAAAATATAGTAAGCAAGCAAGCAAACAAAACCTTCTCACAATGAGCACACTAGTTGGTGATGAAATCCAACATCGCAGGAACAAAGTAAGAAGGGGATAAGATAGAGCAGGTGGAAAAGTTACGTTGACGACCTGCTTAATGAACTTACACCCTGGTACAAGCTCCCACACATAATCGTGGGTATACATTCCAAGGAGCCCGAGTAAGTCTGGCCAATGTCGATTCCAGGTACCGTGAAGACTTGCCCCTCCACAGTCACCTTCTGTAAATACCCTAAATATATAGACCACTAAGGTTACCAACTACAACAGTGATGCCTGGGTAAACAGATGGCAGTCCAATCCACGCGCAAGGGTAGGGTATCTAGCCCGAAATCAACTTGAAAGGATTCCACTCATCATTATGGTTATACCTTAAAATGACCCCCATAATACGCACAATCTCTACACTAAGACCAACAAAGCAGGGTGAGTAACTCTTCCAGTCTTAACGCGGCCTCGTGATTGACCCTTGTGTGAGAAGGGCTTCCCAGGACAAAATGTAGCAATTGGACTTCACTGCTCCCTAACACAAGATCCTATGTTTGTTTGCATATTTGGAAAGTTATCTTTCACACCTATTTCAAAGCCCTACAACTAATCTAATGTAGGTTTGCTACCAGAAAATGTAAAAAATGTCTAATCAATTTTTAGTTTAGCGCTTGATTTTTAAAGTTGTTGTTACTCAAAAGGAAAATGGCGTGGACAATATGGTGTTTTGACCGACTCGAAACTTATGCAAAGAGATGAATATGCAATCTTTTCATTTTGATGAAAAATATGCTACGAGAAGGAGAAAACATTCATCATTTCAGATACACAATGTCCCAAAATGTCAAAAAAAACATGCAATTCCGCTACTTTAAATGAAAGCATTCAAGGACGACAATAAAATGCAAAGAAGAATCCAAGAAAAGAAAGGGAGAATATAGAAACCACTCAAAACTTAATTGCTTGGGAAGATGACCTCAAAGATCAAAAGGAATGGTGCATAGATCTAATTAAGTTAATGAATGAAGAGGAAGAAGAAAAGTGTACCTTTTTAAATGGTGTTTTTCCTCGCAAAGTCCAAGTTGAGCTTCAATCCCAAGCTCCTCGATAGGTCTTGTAGAACAAACAAAGATACAACAAGCTTCCTATTTTACTGAGATTAGCTCAAATATAGATCTATCTACTTAATACAAGTTCATGTGAAACAAACATAAACTTGAAAGAAACAGGCCAAGCATGTATGTATATTAATGAGAACAAATGAAGAGTATTGACAATCCTCTAATGAAGGTGCAGCAACTTCTTTCATCTCTCCTTGTCCAACCCCTTTTCTCAAGTAATCCACACTAATTATGCTTCAATGGAATCTCACTTATGGGATCATAAGTTTGGTGTAATTCTCAATCTCCATCTCTACTGTATGTTGCCTATGAAATCATAGGTTTCATACTTCCAATCTTTTCATCTCCTTTTCACCATGAGAAGGCCTCCTTATATAAGCTTGGAGAGACCCAACCACTTGAGAGATATTTGGGATAATTTGAAGATTCCTCTCCTTCAGTTGTGGATCTTTCCTAAGATCATGCCTTGAAATCATATTCAAATCCAACCAACTTAAGAGATTGAGGGGATTCTTCCTTGATTTCCTCCAACAAACCAAATTTCTCCCAAAAAAGGCCAACGCTCCCTCAAAAGGGACACAGAGTGTTGGAACGCTCCCCTAGAAGAGGGTACAGAGCGCCATCGCTCCTTGATAGTATGTAGGGGAGCGCTCCTTTCAAAATTTGACTTTTGAGTGGCTTTTTCAGTGGCAAAAGGCTTGTACTCCTTATCAATTGATTTCTCTTCTTCAAAACTAGTCTTTGAGGTGTCTTAAGTGTCCTTATGATGTCATTAGAGGCACGACATAGGCAAGATGGTAGTATGATATTTGTGACACTTGTGGTCAAGATGCGACACTTGCGGACAAGATGCGACACTTACAACACTTGTAATGATGAAACTTGTGACACTATTGAAGTGAGTAATTTTGATGTGTAACACCTATCAGACTCCCTAGCCCCAGGATTCCTTATGGTTTCCTGGCCCTTGAGCCCAAAACTCCCAGAAACAGGTGCCCCCTATGAAAGTCCTCAAGCAAGCTCCTCAAGCAAGATGCCAGTAAAACCAGAAATACAGATGCAGTCCAAAACTGTTTTTCCCTCCACCTTCTCCCTCTATCTTTCAAAAATTCTCAAACCAAAATAAAAATGAGATCCTCTTCCAAGTCCTCCTCTCCTCTCTTATCCTCCTCTCTCAAGTCCCCCTCATTAATCCCCCAACAACCTTATCCCCCCATTAATTCCTCGACTACCTTATCTCCCCATTAATCCCTCAACTACCTTATCTCTTCCATTCATTACTTCATCTACCAATGTTAATAATATTATAATAAAATCTTCATAAAGTCATTTTAATAATTAATTAAATTAATATTAATTATTCAAGATAATTACATAATTAATTAGTTTTGTTACAGAACATATGGTGACTATCCATGAAAGGATGCGTCCCTTAGATAATAAATAACTACATATTTATTATATATATTTATAGTTTGTATTATAAAGTCATATATATATATATATATGGAAGAATGTCTTCCCGATGTTGTTCAAACATCAACACTCCCTCTCAACGAGGGAGACATTCTACATTATGCCAAAGCTTTTCTCTGAAGTATACAAACTTTAAACACTCCCATATATATATATATATATATATATATATATATATATATATATATATATA
>ML805901.1:317103-327433 GCA_009831015.1 Picea engelmannii
ATTTTTTTGTTGTAATGTCTCTCTCATTTTTAGATACTGTTGATCTGAATTTGCAATCTCTAAACTTTTGTCTCTTAAATATGTGTTGAACATGCTAATGGCTGAGATATGCACTTCATGAGCTCTTTTGTTGAGTGCACGAACACCTAATTTTCCTTTCCTTTTATATGCTTAATTTCAAAGTCATATTCACTCAAAAATTCCATCCATCTAGTTTTTCTAGCATTTAATGTTGGTTGTCCAAATAAATGCTTCAAACCATAATGATATGTTCTTAACTCAAATATTTTTCCCATAAGGTAATGCCTCCACATTTTTAATAAATGAACAATGGCTACCAATTTCAAGTCATGTGTAGCATAATTATTTTTGTGTTCTTTTAGTTTTCTAGACTCATAGCACACCACATGGTCTTTTTTACTGAGGACTCCCCCAAGCCCATCCTTACATGCATCCATGCACACTACAAAGTCTTAATCTAGATATGAAATCTTTAATATGGGTGCACTTGTCAATATGTCTTTCAGCTGCTAAAATCTTTCTTCACACTTGGAAGTCCATTCAAATTTCAATCCCTTCTTTTGCAAAGAAGTGATTGGGCTTGCAATCTTTGAAAACTCCTTTATGAATCTTCGATAATAACCGACAAGACCCATAAATGATCTAACCTATGTCACATTTTTTGGCATTGGTCACCCTCTAATTGCCTCTATCTTCTCAAGATAAACTTCTATCCCATATGCTGATATAATATGCCCCAAGTATTAAGTCTTCTTTTGATAAAAGATACACTTACTTAGCTTGGCATACAACTTGTGCTCTCTCAAAAATTGCAGCACCATTCTTAAACGTTGCTCATGATCTTCTTCTATCTTTGAATAGACAAGAATGTCATCTAAGAAAACAATCACAAACTTGTCCAGGTACTCCCTAAACACTCCATTCATCAGACACATGAAAACAACTGAGGCATTTGATAATCCAAAAGGCACTATTGCAAATTCATAATGCCTATATATTGTTATGAACATTGTCTTGTTGATATCCTCTCCCTTTATCCTCACTTGATGATAACCTAATCTCAAGTCAATCTTAGAAAATATTCTTGCACCTTTCAGATGATCAAAAAGATCGTCAATCATTGAGAAATTATATATGTTCTTTATTGTGACCTTATTCAACTGTCTGAAATCAATACAAAGCCTTAAGTTTCCATCCTTCTTCTTTACAAAAAGAACGGGGGCTCCCCAAGGTGACACACTTGGGTGTATATACCCCTTCTTCAAAATTTCTTCAAGTTGCATTTGCAACTCTTTCAATTTCGGTGTGCCCATTCTGTAAGTTTTCTTGGATAATGGGGCAACTCCTGCTACCAAGTCAATAGAGAAATCAATGTCTCTCTTTGGTGGAAATCCTTGGATTTCCTCAAAAACATATTCAAAATATTTTACGACCAGATGGTCTCCAATACTTTCCACTTTATCTATGGTTGCATCTTTCATGTGGGATGTAAATATTTAACACCCCTTTCAGAAACTCTTTTTCAGCTACATGGATGGAATTTCTCTAAAAGCTACAACTCTCAGAATGCCTTGAATCTTTCCCTATTTCCCTCCTTAATCAAGACAAGTCATCATCTTGTTGTAATAGTCTAGGATAAAATGGTGTTTTTCCAACCAATCCTTGCCAATTAGACAATCAAATGAACCTAATGGTATGATGTTTACATCTACCTTTGTCTTGAGTCCATTCATGTTTATTGGACAATCTTTAACCAACTCACTGATTTTTCTCTTAGCTCTTCTAGATAACTGAACTAACCAATATTTCTTATGCTTATTCATTTGCAAGTGAAATTTTTCAATGACATTAGAGTTTATGTAACTATGGCTACCTCCAGAATCAATCAAATTTGTTATGGGATGGTTATCAATCTTACCTTATACTTCAATCATGGGGGATTGATACTATGCTTTCTTGTTGTCCAAGGCTGCATAAATCCTTGGAATGTTTCCTCCCATGTATTCAACTATTTCACCCTCCTGAATGTTGTGGAAACGCCTCATTCTTTCACCTTTGTGAGGACAATCCCTATATAAGTGATTTCCCTCACATCCCCAACATTGTACAGGCTATTGCCTTGGCCTTTTCCCAAATGAATTTGTTATCTTGTGCTCATTTTGGGTTGATTTTCCTTGTTTATTTTCTTGGAAGTGATTCTTGAAAAAGGGTGGCTTAAAACATTTCTTCCTTTAATCCCTTTTTCCTTTTATCTTGTCAATCCAAGCTTTTTGGAAGAGACCCCTCCCTCTACTCTTCTTATGGTCTCCTCTAAATTCTTGGGGTTATCATATTGTATCTTGCCAATATAGAAGGAGGGTAACCCACATAGAAACTTTTGTATTTTGACCTTCTCATTCTTTATGAAGTCCACATACTTCAACAATTCAAACAATCTTTTCTTGTACTCATCTATTGTCAGGCTTCCCAGATTGAGTTGAAAGAACTCTTTCATTTTCCTTTCATATCAATGCTCTGACAAACGTTTCTCTTGGAAATATCCTTTGGACTGCCTCCATGAGACCTTCCTCTCATCAAGTAGTTTTACTTGCTTAAGTTGGTCCCACCACAAAGTTTCCTTTCCTTGCAAGTGGTAGGTTTCAATTCTTGCTTCTACCTTGGAGGGATAATCATGCAACTGGAAATATTTCTTCATTTCCAACATCTAGGCCTTGGCCTCTTCTCCCTTCATATGCTCACCATTGAAATTTGGTGGCTTGATTTTCCTGAGTTCACCTTGCAAAATGTCTCCCTCGGGCCTTCTCCTTTGTCTCCTAACAAGAGAAAAACTTGGGATGTTCCCTGGCCCTGAATTGGAATGAGCTCTCCTGATGGATTTCTATGGGGAATAATGGTGTTTTCTCATGCTCCTTGACTTCCTATCATTCCCATGCTCATCCCTTATGCTATGGTATTTGGATGTTGTCACTTGTCTAGCACTAATTGCATGCTTTGTAACAGAGTATTTATTAGTTTTCCTATGCAGTATATTCAAACTCGGAAGTGTCTCTTCTTGAGACTTCATAATCTTCTCATTATCATCCCTATAGCTCTGCACTTCTCTATACAAGCTTCTCATAGTTACACGCTCCTTCATGCCTCTTCTTCCATTAGAATCTATCTCAACATTTCTCATACTGACATGTAACCCTTTGAACTCCTCTTCATGAATATAGGACAATTTTTCATCTACGGTATCCTTCTTCTCTTCATCCTTTCTGAAGCCCCCACACGTATCAATTGTGTATTATGCACCAATATTTTGTATGAGCCAGATCCACAATGTGCAATGCCAATATTTAATGTTTTCCTCGCACACCAATATTCAATGCACACAAAATTTTATACCGCACACCAATATCCAATGCGCATGAATTTTTTTTGATACCGCACATCAACATCTAATGCACAATTTTGTATACCATGCACCAATATTCATCCCGTACCGTGCACTAATATTTAGTGCTCGTGACTTTTTATACCACACACCAATATCCAGTGCATGTGAATTTTTATACTACACACCAACATTCAATACGCACAACTTTTTATATCATGCACCAATATTCAGTGCACAGCACTCACCAATATCTAGTGTGCATGACTTTTCCTACTGTGCACCAATATCTAGTGCACACAATTTTATATATCGCCCACCAACTTCCAGTGTGCGCAACTTTTTATATCGGGCACCAACATTTATTGCGCACAAATTTTCATATCGCGCACCAACATCCAGTGCTTGCAATACCAATTCTACACTGCGTAACACCAATATTTAGCACATGCAAGTCATTTCTTTGCTTAGATGATTTTCCTTATTTTCCATCTCGCGACCATCATGAAAATGTCAGACTCGCATTCTTCCCCAAATTTGACATAACTCAAATGCTGAGATGATGAATTTACCAACTTCATGTTGATCTCTGGCCCATAAAAGTCTAGTGTTGAACCAAAATCTCTAATACCATTTTGTAACGTTCCCTAGCTTAACTAAAGAACATTACTTGTGGAAAATACACATAAATACAAAATTTATCTACTAACTAAATTTCTTGTAGCTTATCAGCTACGAATTATACATAGATTTAACTATTGTCTAATACCATATAAATAAATGCATCTACAACATTAAAAAGAACATGAAGGTTGCACCCTTACTGAGACAAACCACACACGCAACAACCTATGTATTGTGTGCAACAATTTTTCACAATGCACATAACAACCTTTGTACAGAGCATGATGACTATTCCCAGTGTGCGCGACGATCCGAGCACCACACTGGAATCGGTTACCATTCTACTAAAATCGATCAACAAATACATTTAAACCTCGAATTATGAAGAACACGACTATCAAGCTCAAGAAATTGTCCATACTAGTTAAAGCGTAAATGCAACTAATAAAGTTCACCACAATAGCATATAATTCATTCTCATGCACAAAGTAACGCACAACAGTTAAACTCATAAATTAACACAAGAAAATAGATAAACACTTATATTTTTAAAATGGTTTTGCAACCAGTTGCTTGGGAAGGACGTTCCACCCAACCATGGATTCATAGTTCCAAATCTCAACAGTGAGTCACCCCCGAGTTGGGGCTAAAAATTCAAAAGAAAAGGGTGTCTTTCACAGTCTTCTCACAACTTAATATCCCACAACCCATTGGTATTCTCCTACAACTATCATCAACTTCCTCCAAATATCTTCCTCTTGACCTTCCCAACCCAGGGAATGTACCCCTTCATTGCTTTCAGTCCATTGGGCATCCCATTTGTTTATTAGGGTCTCTCTGGCACAAGTAACTAGAAATCTCTCTATTGGGAACTCAAGGGAACTCAATGTTAGGAAAACCACTGGAAACAACAATAAACATGTGTTGTTATAGTGAAAATCACACAAGAGTTCAGTCTTCAGGCTTGACAACCTGACACTTCAGTCTTCAACTCCAAAGCGCTCCAATACGCTCCAACATGCTCTGTAATTTTTTCAACGTTCTTTCTTTATCTCTAATGCTCTTTTTCCATGTTCCCTGCATGTTGTTCGTGTAAAACTCCATGTGTCAAAACTACCTGTAACTTCCCATACAAATTTCCTCTACTTTGGCTTGCTTTCTTAATTCACACGCTTCCCCAAAATGATCGTACTCAACCCCCATGCTCCTAATAACTATGGGATGTGACTTCTCACACCCACCCTCTTACATGAGTTTAATGATTGGGCTCTCATACACTCAAACAAAAAGTTAGAAGTCATCCCCACTGATAATAAAATTTAGGAAAATGAGTTGAATTAATACCCATAATTAATTTCCCCCTTGGACCCTACTTAGACACTCTCTTCTCTTGTGGAAAACTCATCCCCCATCTCTATTCATATCCCTTGACAACTGGTATCACATTTTATTTATTTAAAAACATAAATTACATTCACATATTACATTGCTTGGCCATAGCCACATTCATAAATACATTATGCATTCATTAAAATGGGGATTATAGTGGGAAGGTTACAATTTTTTAATTACTTTTACGTCGAAGGTGTTCTCTTAAGGGGAGGGTTCTACGTCATCCTTCATCATCTATTGAGAGCATATCAACACTTGTCATCTATTCGTCGGAGTATTTTTCCTCGAAGTGTCTTCCACGATATGTATATCCATTTGTCCACTCTTATCTAAACCCATCTTCAAGAATGATTTCAATTTTATCCCAGCACTATCCAACTGCCCTAAACTGATTCCCTTCAGAATTTAAGGTTAAATGTTTGGATTAGTGGTGAGAAAATGACAAATCCATATAACAAGGTTTCAAGAAATTTTTTGTTGGATTTGGATCTTGATATTGATTTGTTGTTTTAAGCCCATTGTTATGGAATGCTCACTCCATTTCCCACCCATGAACTCTAGAGGAAGTCCGTAGAGGGAACTTGTCCAGCTTCCTTCCTTGCACATCATACCTTCTATAAAAACTAACCTTACTATTATTTCTTTAGTTTCCCATCGATCATACACCATTTGGGATGTGAATTGAAATTGGTTGGGAAACTATGAAGAGACCAGTGTGTTGAACTTAGGAACCAAAAAAGTGTGTTCGTTATTTGAATTTTTTTCATTGAAGAGCTAAGTAGTTTCTCAAATTTTTGGATTAATATTAATATTTGATTGCATCAAATTATACTTCCATCGCTCATCATTAAATTATACCTAATATAATATCTAGTGAATTTTCTATTGGAAAAAAAAAAGTTAATTGTGTATTTAAATGAGCTTAGCGGGTACAATGTTTTTATTATATTATACATTTCAATACTTGTGCAATTAAGTTATCGATGAGTGATAGGTGAGAGTTGTGTTGAATGTTTGTTGCACTATCTCTCATAGAGAGACCATGCATTTGTAAAGTTGTTGCCCTTCCCCGTTGAGTGTTAATTTGTCAATATTCCTTCCTTGACACTTCATCCTCTTGATCATGCCTTCTATACAATCTTATTGTTATTTTCCCACATGCCAATAATGGTTTGTGATGGACCAACCATAGTTGGGTTGTTCTGGCACGAGGAAGCTGACGAATCTCCACCCTTGGATTTAGAAGGTGCAAGCCCAAACTTGTTGCCCATGTATCATGAAAGCTGATGAGCACCTCCAAACATGGAAAAGAAGTGTCTTTGAAGGATTGGGGAACCCCGAGGTTGATGCATTAGGGAACATAAAAGGAGAAAATGGAGCCTATAAAGTTGAAATTATGAAACTTAAGAGATTCTAGGAATGGAAAACACTTAGAGTGTAATGATAAGAACATGTAGAGCTCGACCAGGGAATGTAATCCACATATAGGCTAGGATAATTGTGTAAATAGAACCCGATTAGAGGGTGGTCAATCAAAATGCTAAAATTTGATAGGGTTGTTGATAGAGCATAAGTAGACCTTGCACTTTTCACACCTTAGCTTTTGGAATTTACACTTACACCACCCAACTATAGGACTCGATTGGATTAAGTGTGATAATGACCAGTCCATTGCTAGGAAGCTAGTGTTTTGCGAGCAAGAAAGGTTGCTTGGATTTTTATTTTGGTTCGTCATGTAGGACACCACCAATTAGGCTTTCTCCTACATATGTATTTATAGAATTTTAATCAAGAACTAAAATAGGCTACCTTATTTCTTTTTCTATTCATTTTGGGTTTTGAAATTTCATTTATCCATGAATTGAATTTGAATTTGGATTGTTTGTAAAAAAAGATCAGAGACATGGGGAAATGATGTTGGAATATTTGTGATGCTACTATTGCATCTCTATCAATCGGTCATGCATCATCATATACCTCTATATGTTTATATAGATGATTCTTAACACTTCCATATCGAAATCAATAAATAAATAATATTGTGCTTCGTAAATCCACATACTACTACCCTTGTGTGAAGATGTGGTTTATGCATTGTTAATTAAAAATAATTGCTAACAGCACATTAAAAAAAACAATGTTATCAATTAACTAAATATCCCCATAATTAGTTGCAAACAACCCAAGAGAAGAATATAGAAGATGATTATAATGGTGGGAATGTCAGGGTGGGTGAGAATGTAATTATAGCCCTGGAGTAGTTTGTGGGAGAGGCCACATGTTCTATGTGTACTCAGTGTCGTGAATGTATATGAAGGTAACTTCCTTCTATGTTGAGAAATTGATCATGTGGACTGGTCTTTGGTTCAAATCTTGTAGATGACACAACTTATCCTCCTTCATAGCCACTTGCAATATCGCTTTGGTAGTAAAATCGAAGGTTGAGTCTCAGTCACCCATGGAGTGCACCCAATCCATCGATTTTTGACAATAGGCATCCTGGTTATAGATGAGTCGGCCAGCGAAGCCATAAGGCATATAGTCCCACACCTCCCCCATTGTGAATTCAAGATTGGTGGCCACATATTAAATCAATATTAATGGAGTAGTAATAGTATTAGGAAAAATATTGATGTGAGAGACAATCAAGAGTTCCCATTCTATATTTCAAATCTACCATTTACACATAGAGATGAAATAATACATTTTCCCCAACCGGTGAAAACTAAAGCAAATAGGTTCCTTCCAACCCACACACATTTCATATACATTTATTTTGTCTTTACTGCGGACTAGGAGGTGACATGGACTTCACATGGTAGACCCACATGGAAACAACATAGACATCACATATTTGGCAAACACCAATATTAATTGATGTTCTTAACAAAGTATCACCACTGCCTCTTTATTATTAATCCAACAATCCATTACTACATCTCCTCAAACTACTAGAATGTAGAAAAATTAGATGGAAACTTGGTGAAGGTCACTCAAAAGTTTTGAAATTCATCATACATCGTCGATTTCAAGCAATCCAATGGCGAGCAAGGCATCATCATTCTCTTGGAAAATTGTTTTTTAATAAATCATCAACATGTAAATCTCCTTTATGGTCATATGTACATTTGAAATTCCCACACTAAGCTCTTGGACATATTCTCTCACGAGAATAATTGACACATGGGTATCATATGTGTTTAACCTTTAATTGTTGTTACTTGGAAAGAAGAACATGCGTTCTCATGAAAAATTATCAAATATACATTTGGAAAACAACTATGACAATGCTAGGAATCTTGTTGAGTGACCCTTTAAGGAATGATGTCATGCATTAATTTGGTGATCAACTAGAAATCTAGTCTTGATGCAAGGATCCATGTGCATGTCACACTATCACACAAACTAGAAGAAATTCTCCAATTAGAATAGAGTAAAACGTAAACATTTAACTACAATTGAAATGGAAATTGTTTTTGAGCATGCAAGATCATGTGAAATAAGGGATGCCCTTGCATCACTTATCTTTAATCTATATGGTGGACATGGCATGGAATACATGATCCAGGAGGATCTAAAATGCTCAAAGAGGTCCGGGAGGATCTAAAATGCTAAAAAAATGATATTCTCACATGCTCTTGAAAACTACTTCATTGTGTATATCTCGGTGATAACTTTCCAACGACGCAAAAATCGCCTCAAACAGATTTAGTATGAAGAAGTTATGGTGGGTCAAAGCTTTGGTCAAACAGGTCAAAAGTCAAAGCAGGGCTACCACATGGCATGTTCTTACAGGGCGTGCAATTTTCAAGATGACGTCATGTTGATGTTAGCAAGATGACATGTTAGCATGAGAGGATGCCACATGTCACTCATTTTTTCCATTTTCAGGCCCCCATGTGGACTAATAAAAATGTGTCATCCATGTGATGATGTGGAAGGTACAGATGGAAGGTGACTAGATGTTGACGTGGCAGGTACAGGTGGAAGGTGCCTTGACAATGACATGGCAGGGTGCTAATGCACACAAACAAGTGGACCAATTAGAGAGTACCATGTGGCACTCTTTGATTGGCCAAATTTGGCTAAGGGAGAATAAAATTTGTTTGGAGGTCGAAGGGAATAGAACCCTTGACCTCTCATGGAATCCTAAATATTCCTTAGTATTAACCTTATCTGACTAACCAACATTCCACACTAATTGTTTGTTATAACAAACAATTAATATTATATTTATATTTAAACCAATTTTGCCCAAAATTTCGGTTGGTGGTTTAGACCGATTTTAGCCTATTTAAACCTAGCTCTGGACCAAAGAAAGACATGAGTTGTCATACCATATTGTAGCATGATGCATGGGAGTTCATTTCAAGTATATATTTTGTCTTGATTTGCATCCAAGAGGTGTTTTTAGTGTTGATTTTCCTCGTTTTGCATGCCATTGAGTTCATGGAGAAAGGTAGAGGGTGTTTATACTCATTTTTCTTAGAATTTTGAGGGGAATATGATAGTGATGTTATTTTTGTGTAAAAGTGATGTAAATGAAATTAGTATCTCATTTTGACATGTATGAGACCCATAGTCTCGTTATACATGCAAAAAGGGCTTTCTGGGAACATGTTCAAAATATAGTCTAGTTTATACTCATTTTTCTCAGAATCCCGTGAGGATTTTAATGATGACCTCTGTTTCTGGGTTGGAGTAGCCGACTTGAAGGGTGTCTTCATAATTTGACATTTGTAAAGACCATTTCATTGCATTTTTTTGGCATTTTGAGAATTAATAAGAGCGATCTATTTCTCTCTATTTTGGCACTCATTATTTCCACAAGTTATATTTATCAGTTAATGAAGTTTATGGATAAGTAAAACATTCACATGATATTTTGCAAATAGTCAAGTCGATCTTCAATTTCCC
>ML805902.1:0-11525 GCA_009831015.1 Picea engelmannii
GTAGGATATGGAAAAAGAGAGAGGAGGATAAGTCTTGCAGCACTTGTTGAAGCCTTTGCAGTGTTTTGTTGATCACTAGATTGTTGAAGTGATCATTCGTATTTAAAATCTTAATCAGGATTTTGGAGTCTCCAAAAACTTGTATTTCTTTAATGTCATTTTCACGTGCTATCTGACAAGATTTTAGCAGCCCGAGAATTTCAGCCTGGTTATTTTTTCTCTGACCAAGACCCCAACTGAAGCTATCTTTTTGAGATCCATCCAAGGAGTAAATCACTCTGCCTGCTCCTGTGTTCCCTGGGTTTCCTTTGGAGGCTCCATAAAAAAAGACCGAGGCTATGCCTTGCCTCCTCCACCAAACTTGAAAAATTGCTTCCTTGTCTCGCAAATGCCAACCTGGAGTGATAGAGGGGCGTACATAGGTTTGTTTTCTGTCTCGGAAAGTGAATGTTCCAATCCATTTCTTTTCTTCAGAAAGGAGAGTATTTTCATTCTTGAAGGAATGGTTTGTCATTGTTTCAAGAAGGACAGCTTTTTCTTTCACAACCACCGTTGGGGGGAAAGGCAGCGTGTTGTTGAAGATCTATTCGTTTATGGCCAGCCATAGTTTCCAGCAAATGTATTTGGGGATGGCTTGCCAAATTCTTTTCCAATTTGGTATGCTTTGTATCTCTTGAGGATAATGCGCCTTCGAGGAGGGGAATAAGTTAACCACTGAGATCTGTTTCAGAACTGTGGCATTGAGGCCTTGAAGGGATATATTCCATACTTCTTGGGCGAATGGACAATCCACAAACAGATGATCCGTCGTTTCAAGAGCATTACAACACATGAAGCATCTATGAGGACCGATGATGCCTCTTTTTGCCAGATTTTCGCCTGTCAAAACTTTCCTGTGCATTAAAACCTAGCAGAAGAAGTTTACTTTAGGAAGGCCGAGAGGATCCCAAACCTGCTTCCAGAGGGTTGTTGTCTTAATCGGAGCTTGGGGGCATTGAAGAGAAGTAAAACCTTGGGCTACAGTGAAGAAACCAAACTTGCCCCAGCCCCATTTATCTGGCAAGAGGAGGTGGACAGGAGCTAAATCCATCAGCGCAGCAAGGAGGAGAGATTTGTGTGAATGCAAGTGATCTGGAGTGTCTGAGAGGTCCCAGGTCCGCTAGCTCCCTGAAGCATCCCACACAGAGATGTCTGTGACTTTAGTGAATCCGCATTGAGTTAGCCACTTGAGGATCTCCTTGAAATCATCTAAAACGTTGAGGGGTGCATTGCCCATAATTTTGTCTTGCCACAACATGGTTTTTTCCCATTCCCTGAGATTCGATAAAGGTGCTTTTGGAAGGAATCGAGTCCGCGATGACAGAGATTCCAGATCAGAGTGCCTTTGGGAGTATTTTATGCCTGGAGATTTCTCATAGAGACGCCATTGAGGTATTTTTTCCTTAGGAGTTTGCTTACAGGGTGTTTGCGATTTTCATAAAGATTACAAAGGATTTTTCCACCCAGTGCCAGGTTTGCAAGCTCGGGATCTCTAACCTGTAAGCCACCTTCAGAATATGGGCATTTGAAAAATTCCCAATTGACCAAGTAGTATTTATTTTGATTTCCTTTACCTCCACACTAGAGGAAGTCTCTAATCATCTTTGAAATCTCAGTCGTGATTGCCTTTGGGGCTAGAAGGAAGGAAGCCTAGTAGATTGGCAAGGAGGACAAGATCGATTTAATGAGGGTGAGTTTTCCAACATTGGTGAGCCATTGTCCACTCCAAGCTGAGATTTTTTCTTTGAATTTGCTTATAATTTCTATCCACAGTGAAGACTTGTTGGAGCCTAGAGTTAAGGGGAGTCCTAGATACTTTATTTTTTCCCAAGAAGCATAGCCTGAGAACCCCAGGTAAAGGGAAATTCTCTGAATAGTTTGTTGTTCTACATTCCACCCATACACTGCACTTTTCCTTTTATTGATGAGTGCTCCAGAGATACTGCAGAAGCTTTGAAGAATTTCATTGAAGTTTTTTGTGATCTGTATGGAGGTTCCACCCAGCATGAGGGAATCGTCTGCAAAGAGGGCATGATTGATTGGATCAAGGCCCTTTGTTAGCCTAATGCCTAGGACTAAACCAACCATCTTTTCAGCAGTCAACTTCCTGCTTAATGAATCTGCCATCAAGATGTACAGGAAGGGGGAAAGAGGGCAACCTTGCCTTAATCCCCTCAAATCTTGAAAATAATTTGTCGGTCTGCCATTCACTAGGGGGGCTATCCAAGGATTTTCAGTACAAGCTTTGATCAAATTAACAAATTCAGAGAAAAAACCAAAAGAGAGAAGGACTTTATAAAGGAAGGAGAGGTTTACCATGTCGAAAGCATTTGCCATGTCAAGCTTTATCAACATCCCTTGCTCCTGATGTTGGTGACTGGAGTGCATGGCTTCTTGAACCTGAACTACATTGTCAATAATATGTCTCCCTTTGAAAAATCCACCTTGCATGGGGGAAATGAGGTTCTCTAGCAAAGGCTTGATTCTATTTGCCAATATCTTGGACATAATTTTGTAAGAAGTATTGCAAAGCGAGATAGGCCTGAATCTTTCGAAGGAGTTCGGATTAACTTCTTTGGGGATTAAAGCTAGGAAAGTGGAGTTAGTGTTGCCTCCCACTTTGGCTCTTTGTTGGAAAGCTTTAACCATCCTCAACAAATCAGTCTTGATTATGTCCCAACATGCTCTATAAAAATCGATTGAGAAACCATGTGGCCCTGGGGCTTTGTCGGGCTCCACGGACCAGATGACATTGCAGATTTCTTCTTCAATAAATGGTTTCATGAGGACTGAATTGTCATCCCTGCTTACGAGAGAGGGAATGTGTGAGAGGAATTCTGAGGTAACCTCTTCGCAACTAGAGCCTTCTTCCTTGTAAAGGTTCTGAAAGTGTATTTCTGCTGCAACTTTGAGCTGATCAAAACCCTTTTGTATCGATCCATTTGTGGAGGCAATTTCAAAAATGTGATTTCGGGAGAGACAGGCTCTAAACTGTCGATGGAAGTAGGAGGTGTTTGGATTTCCATATTTTAGCCACGAGCTTCGAGACTTAAGCCTCCAATACTCCTCTTCATGGCAAAAAGCACTGAAAGTTTTGCTTTGAGCAGCTTGTTCTTTCTCTAAATCTAAGTTGAAGATGTCCTTGGTCTCCATTTCCAATTGCAAATCCGATAACTGTTGAACAATATCTTGTTTGAGACTAAAGGGGGTGTTAATGGTATTTTTAACCCAAGCTTTCAGTGCATGCTTTGTTGCCTTTAATCTCTTCTCCCACACAAAGCTTGGAGACCCTGAAACTGGAGAGGACCAAGCTGAATGGACAGTTTCAAGAAAACCCTCCTTATCTATCCAAAGAGGGCTAAACCAAAAAGGAATTGGGCCCATATTCTCTTCTTCTTCCAAATTCAAGAGGATAGGTTTGTGATCGGAAGTCAGTTTTGGGATAATCTTGGAAGAGATTAACCTCCTTTCTTGCAGGAACAAGCTTTGAATTAAGAATCTATCCAAGTGACTTGAGATGTGATCTACCCCAACTTTATTATTTGTCCAGGTGTAGAGACCTTTCAAAGGCTTGAAGTCAAGGAGATCCCATTGATGAACTAGCTCCTCAACGAAGGGGAGCATTTGGTCCCTGCCACTATTGCCTCCTCTCTTTTATTTTGGTTCGAATACTAAGTATAGATCTTCGGCTAGAATAATGTTCGAAGGAGAGAAGATCTCTAAAAAATATGTTATTGATTGCCAACAATATTTCTTCTTAGAGTACAGGACAGGAACATAAAGATTGAAGAGTGAGAGAGAAAGCTTACTTGAAGTATGTTGGAGTTCAGTGAAAATCCAATGTTGAGTCTCTAAAGAGCTTTCTAAATGAAACTTGTCCTTCGCCCACAAGGTTGCAAGGCCACCTAAGGAGCCCCTTGCGTTGATGGCTTTCCCTGAGTTTTTCTTCCATTTCTGGTTGTTGATTTCTAGAAGGGTGTCCCCTTCAATTTTAGTCTCTTGGAGCAAGAGGATCTCAGGAGATTCAATTTTCAAAAGGTCTTTCACTACTTCGGCCTTCAATGGATTCCCCAAGCCTCTGCAATTCCAAGAGACTATATACATTATTTATTAGGATTGGAGTGGGTAGGACCTCTCTTGGGAGGCCTTGTTCTAGTATTTCTTCTGATGGACATTTCAACGGTGGATTGGCTTCCTTTCATTTTTTTCCCTCTCCGCTTCTTCTTCTCTTGCTTCCTTATGAGATTTCCTCCATGCTCTTTTTGAGGCTCACTCGAAAGACTCTTCCTCCAAAGATCTAGAGGTTTCTGGAGGTTTCTTTTTTATTATTTCTGCGTAGGAAGGGGAGGAGGAGATTCCAATTGGGGAACCGGATTGGGTTGCCTCTACATTTTTTTTTCCACTATGGGAGGAAGGGTCTGCTGCTCAAGTTCATCGATCATTAGATCATTAATTTCTGAAGGATTGTTGAGGATTTCGAAAGGGTTTTTGGAAGCCTCTGAGATTGGTGGGGTTGAGCTCCCTTCCCCAAGAACTTTCCTTGAGGTAGGGGCACCAGACCCCATTGGCGCCCCTTTCCCTTTGGATTTGTTGTTATGCTTTGGTGGGGTTGCTTTCTGGACCTGTGTCCATTGATCGCCTTTCGAGATCTCCACCTCTTCCTCGGCCTTCTTTTTGCAATGTCGGGCAAAATGTCTGTAGCCATGGCAATACCTGAATTTAAATGGGAGATGTTCATAATCCAATTCTTGGATGTGAGACCAGTCGACGACCTTTAGTTGAATGGCTTCTAGGAGCCCCACCTCTAAATCGAATTCGACGCATATTCTTGCACATGAATACTGTTCCTTTCTGTCTGTTTTGTCGATGTATTTTCCGAGGGTGTTTCCAATGGATTCTAATGACTTCAAATTCCAGCAATGCAAGGGTCAATGAGGAAGGTGCACCCAGACTGGAACAACCGAAGGCACATCTTGCGTCAGATCGAAATCTGGAGACCATTTGTTCAGGTACAGACCCTGAGGGCCCATAAAATATGGTCCATTCTTGAAGATGAGATTAGTATCTTCTAGATTGTCAAAGACGAATACGAAGAATCCCCTGCCAACAAGGTGGCTTCTGATACCTTCCTTAACTAGAGGACTCCAGTTCCTCTGCACCCACGTGTCTACGGCTTTGGGAGAAGGCCATAAGCCCATGAACTATCCAATGAGCCCCCGTTCAGCTAAGTTCAATACAGATCTGCATGTTTATTCTACTAGGAGGGCAACTACAATTATTTAATGTTATTATAACGACTATTTTATTAATTTAATCATTTAATCTACCCCTTCTTAACCCATGACTCTAATCAAATCTATGTTTTGAACGTTTCAAAAACTCTTAACACATTGTATATCCAAAATATTCAATAAAAAAAATTATATTAAACCGAACACATTTTATTAAACGAACTTAACGATTAGAAATTCACTAAACAAAATCGTTAATGTAAATTTAACAACTTACACCACTCTTTATTTTTGAGAAAGGGCAAATGCACAAACAAATAAATTTTAGTATTGGCCACAGGCCCCGCAACATAAACTTCGGCCAAGAAAGCCTCTCTCCATAAACGGTAAAGCATTGAAATCTCATTCTGACCTTGGTTGAGCAAAGTTTGTAGGGTTGGTTCAGCAAAGTTTGTAGGGGTTTGTTTGTCCATAATGGCCACAACGCTATCAGTCCGATCAGTATTCGGTCCGATGGTTGAACCTCTGAAGCACATCCACGCCATTCCTGCCTTCATCATTCTCTCCTCCTCACGCCCCGTTCAAAGTCCAACAAAATTATTATCAGCATTTTATTCGACTCTCAAAACCCCCATTCCACCGCCTCCCTCCTTCGAAAGCACCCCAGTAGCGAGCTTCCTTCTCAACGAATGTGGTTTCTCTCTCGATGAGGCAAACGGCATTTGCAGGAGAAAACCGAATTTACTTGGTCACAAATCCTACGATAATTCAAGGCAAACCCTACAATTCCTAAGAGACAAGGGGCTGAATGAAATCGGTGTCCGGAAACTCTTTTCCATGTACCCCGCCTTCATACGGTCCAGTTTCCAGGGCACTGTCAAGCCCAAGGTGGAATTCCTGGAGAGGATCGGCCTCACTGGTCAGAAATTGCTCAAAGCCCTACATAGAAGCCCTCGTTTTTTATTATCAAATGTTAGCCGTACGCTGGAACCGAAGGTTTGTTTTCTACAGTCAGTGCTTGATCCTTATCTGGCAGCCGTGGTTTCGAACCCAGAATCTGATAAAATTGCCGGAAAAGTTGTTTCCAACCACAGCCTAACTGCCTCTGTCATATCTGAATTCCCTAGGATTTTAACATGGCCTACAGAGAAAATATTGGTGAGGATTGTTAAGGATATCGAGGGGATGGGCATTGAGAAGGGGTCCAAGGCGTTTGCTCGCTGTTTTATTGCTTTAAGTATGATGAAAAAGGACACTGTTCAGCGGAAATTGGAAAATTTGAGAGAATTAGGGTTTACAGACGAGGAAGTTGGGATTATTGTGAAGAAAATGCCTGTGCTTCTGGGGTTGACCGAGGATAATCTGCGGCAGAAATTTAAGTTTCTTGTTGAGGAATGGAAGCTTCCTCGCAATGTTCTTGCGAGTCAGCCGACGACTCTGTGTTATAGCATCGAGAAGAGACTGAGGCCCAGACTCATTGCTCTCAGGGCCTTGATGATGATGAACGAGTCTACAAAAGAAGCTGAAAGTTATCCTCCAGTGCATTATATATGCATGTCCGAGAGAGATTTTCATCGCAAAGTGGTGAGCAGGCTCGCAAAATAAAAAAAATTGGTTGCTCTGGCTGGTTGCGATTGAAGAGGTACACGGAGGCTTCAAACCTGCAGAAGTCAATTGCTTGCTTTGGTTGGCGGGAGTTCAATTGAAGAGGTACTTAGAGGTTTTGAACCCGGGGGAGAAAATGGTTATTTGTTGTATCAATAATGGTGATTCATGACAGGGAAGGAGAAACTAAGTCATGTTGTGTACTAAGGTGAGGATACTGAATAATTACATCAATTTTTCTTGTATGATCTTTCTCCTTCTGCATTGGCTGGATGATTGGAGGTGTTCCAAATTTTCGCATGTTGTCTTCACTGGTTTTCCATACACCAAGCATGGTTTTCCATACATCATGGATTGGATGGAGTGATCTCATTTAAAAAAAATATGCTTTAATATTA
This sequence comes from Picea engelmannii, assembly GCA_009831015.1. Classification (NCBI taxonomy): domain Eukaryota; kingdom Viridiplantae; phylum Streptophyta; class Pinopsida; order Pinales; family Pinaceae; genus Picea; species Picea engelmannii. Next base: position 7,274 of record ML805902.1, read on the forward strand.
ACATTTTTTTTCATTCCATAAGCAACAACTGCTAAACAATTTGAATTTCAGGACACATCCCGTTCAACCCGTTTCAGGGTTTTTACCCTTTCGGTTATCATTGCAAAACACCGTTTCAGGGTTGTATTCCAGTTCTGGTACAGAGCTTATGAGCCATTATGTTGGTCCTTTTCCTAGAGGTTTTGCTTGGGATTCACTTCTTACAAAGGCCTCTAGTCCAAGAAGACATTTGTGTCATTTCTTTTTTATCACTCCATTCTTGGGGTTGTCGGGACTTTGTGTCATTTCATATTTTAATCTTATTTTTGCCAGCATTGTCTAAACGTTTTAAGTTTTGTTTTTTTTTGTTGAAATTTGATAAATATGAATCAGGATGAAATCACAATTTTTTGTTATTTAAATTGCATTTTTGAATGTATAAATGGATTTAGTGTGCTGAAAAATACCTGTGGTAGTCACTCAAATCTGTAGAAAAATACCTGTGACACTTGGATTATACAAATTTAGCCACTCAAATCTACAGATCCAACAATTTCTCGTTAGATAATGGACAAAATTAAACAGAAAAAATTCCAGAAAAAACAAAACATAGAATGTTTAAACTGCGACCATTTTTACTTAGCTTTGGGGTTTTCTAAACCTTGTTTCATTTCATAGTTTAATCACATTTTTGACAAGTTAATAGAATTCATTCTTTATGTGAATAGTTTGTTCCATGGAGCCCTTTCATAAGGGGAATTGCACTCACTCCAAAAAAAAACGCAAAATGTTTTGTGATACATACAACATCAAGAAGAATGTTTTGCGATACTTACGGTGCCGGAAAATTTATAATGCTATTCTTTTAAATTTACAATGCAATTCATTTTACGAGAATGAATAATTGTCTGCACACAATACACTGTTTTACATAGTCGCATGAGAACCATTCTTGGGGTTGGAGAATGTGTTTCCACTTGCCTACGAAATTGGGAGCGGGAACAAAACGTTTTGTATTGGGCTAGAGGCGTTCCATTTCAGAAGTTTTACAGTGAGGTTGAGCTGCTTTCGAGACTGTTTCCACCATGTTCCCTGCAGTCGGGAACCTCCATATGCCAATGGGTTAGAAACTCTCATGATGTATTTTGTTTAAAAATTGTGCTCTCATGTGAGCTCAGACATTAGTTGTTCTGCTTTTACAGTCTTGGAGATTGTTAAAGAGAAACTTTTGGATCTGTCAGTTGATTTAATGTCTGTACCTTTGACTTGTAGGGAGGGGTAATTTTAGTGGAATTACTCAGTTTTTAGCATAGGGATCTTGATGAAGGCTTTTCCACTGATTTAATGAGTTCTTTTAATCACCTTTGACTTGACTTGTAGGGAAGGGTAATGTGGGATTACTCAGTTTTTTTTTAGTGCAGGGATCTTGATGAAGGTTTTTTTTTTTTTTTTGTTAATTTGTGCGGGACCTGTTGGCTACGCGATTAACCTGTGGCTTGAGAAACCGCGACTCAGGGGCATCTAAGCCGTCAAAATCACCCGGGGATCGCACCCGGCCTGAGCCACACCAACTCTTAACATGGTTGGATTTTTTGTCCCCGCAGGTTTCGAACCAGTGACTTTAACATCACGAAGTGGCTTAACAACACACTCCGTCACCGACTATCCTACACCTCGGGGACTTTAAAATTTGAAGGACATGGGGGTGGGCTTTGATCCACTTATGTGTGCACGGGTCACGATACCATTTATTATAGTATCTCTGGGTGCAACCACACGTTCGACCACTACCTCAAGGTGTCCCCATGGCTCCAGGTAAAGCCCTCACGAGCATTGAACCTTGCCTAACGGTGAAAAACTCCTCGCTTTCCACCATTGGATCCAACCCCTTTGGGCTCATAAAGTTGAAGGACATGGGGGTGGGCTTTGATCCACTTATGTGTGCACGGGTCACGATACCATTTATTATAGTATCTCTGGGTGCAACCACACGTTCGACCACTACCTCAAGGTGTCCCCATGGCTCCAGGTTAAGCCCTCACGAGAATTGAACCTTGCCCAACGATGAAAAACTCCTCGCTTTCCACCATTGGATCCAACCCCTTTGGGCATCTTGATGAAGGTTTTTAAGACTTGTTCTCAGTACTAATTTCATTTTTATTAATGAAATTATAACCTTTTTTGGGAAAATAAAATAATATAATGAATGTATAGTTACTTTCAAGGTGAAATAGGCTTTCACAAGATGTACAAAAATATGCTTGTAAAGTAGGTGATGATACATTTCAACAATGCACTATTTCAATTAATAGTAATTGTATTATATAATTAATTTTAAGAATATTATGCATTATTATTTCAATTAATAATAATTATATTATATAATTAATTTTGATAATATTATATATTATTATATAATATGTCCTCTATTTTAAGAGATGATTTGTTCTCAAAGTATTAGGAGAGGGGAGTTGATGTCTAGATGTCGTTTTTTTTTTCAAATACAACTTAATCCTTCAAGTGCTCCAATTTGAAAATACACTATTGATATTAACATGGGTTAAAGAAATGAGATTGATAAAATCTCCCAAGCTTCAACCAAAATTGTTTGAATTGTCTAAGGTTTGATCCACCATAGGTTCATTATTTTTTAGATAATTTTATGATACAACTTTTGAATTCTCTTTATAAATTGCAATCCCAAGTGACATTGGAAATTTGATCTTTGGAATGTAAGGATACCATTATTTTTGTTTATAGTAATCTTTACATTGGAAATTGAATGATTAATGTGATGACTCTTATGATTAGAACAATGATAAGGTATCTTTGTTACTTGCTTCTTGATTTTGATAATGAGAAATAATATTTTTCAATGGTGACATTTTGATTTTTAATTTTGATTAATTATGTAAATGAATCCTTATTTGTAGTCTCAACCTCTGAAATCACACTTGATTCAACTATAGAGATTTCACCTAAAACTAGGCAAACATAGCCACAAATCAAATTTCAACCTCCAATAAAACTTTAATAGTAATGTATGTAAACCCAAAACATTCAACTGTGTTTTATGAGCAGAAATACAAATGACTAAGATTAGAAACTTGGCAGCGGAAAAATAAATGAACAATGAACAACATTCAATCACATTTAACATAGGTTTTATGGGCAATGCCCTTGGAAAAATCCACAAGGGGAAAAATGGTCAAGGAGATTTTCTTCTTATTGAGCTCATAGGAAAATTATGAATTTACAACAACAATATTTTTAGCATAAAACACTTAGTACTTATCTAGAAAAATGTGTCAATAGTTCACATAGATTTATGTGTTTTCTTCTTATTGAGCTCATAGGAAAATTATGAGTTTACAACAACAATATTTTTAGCATAAAACACTTGGTACTTATCTAAAAAAATGTGCCAACAGTCCACATATATTTATGTGCCAAGTTTGCCTTGAAAAACATGTCAAATTGTTGTACGACACTGTACAATCAACACAACAACAAACTATGCCTCGAAATTTGTGCCCAATCTCTCTTGTATGGTACAATACCCTATTGTATGTATTTATTTCAACAAAGTGCCTTGGAAATTGGGCCAAACTTTAGTTGAATGGCTACCTTGATTTTAGTGCACTTATTCTTGTTGTACGCTCAACAATAAACATTGTATGTGTTAATGTTTATGCCATATTATAGTTCTTTGCATTTCACTAGATAAGAGCATCATAAGAACAAGATCACTAAGAAATACACATCCACAAGAGACACAACATTTATCCTGGGAAACCCTATAGGGGAAGAAAACCCAGCAAAAACTTCCTTATCATAAATGGTTTATACAATGTTCAAGAGATAACTCAAATCAATACAGAAATTCCTCCCAATAGATGTGCCACTCTTCTTCTCCTCTCTCCAACTTCTAATTGCAGCTTGCCTCATAAGATAATGAGCAAGTGAGTGTGTGTGTAAGAAGTGAGGCGCTAGCCTCTTATTTATATCAACCTGGCATGTGTGAAAGGTCACCATCTGGCAAGGCCGACCTCTCACTCTGGGTGGGTAAACCCACCTTTAATTAATTATGGGTCTTCCATTATAACTGTTGGGGCCGACTTCTTATTCTTCACTTTGTAATTGTCCGATGACCAATCTGCAAAAGGGGATTTGGTCCTTATACAATTATCGACATGATTAATCCTCAATGGGGATTAATCCAATAACAATAATAATAATAATGACATGATTAATCCTCAATGGGGATTTAATC
>ML805902.1:22435-46356 GCA_009831015.1 Picea engelmannii
GGAAGCTCCATCGAAAAAGCCCATGGCAAGGATTCAACATTACTTACTGGAAAGCTTGTTAAATTCAAACTCATCATCACAACTGTAACACCCTGTTTCCCCCAGCTTGTAAATATAACTGGACTGGCCAAGATCTATGGCAAACTCATAAATATGAATATGTGATGCAAATGGACCTTGAGGAAGAGGTCAATGAATGTGGATAACATTTTGAATTTATTGCAGAACTGCTGAGAGGGGAAAAGAGACCACGATGGCAGTGGAGGGCACCTGAAAAGGTGGCGTTAACTTCCACCAAGAATTAGCACCGTATTTGGACTCCACTGGCCCGGAGAACCAAAAGCGGCTCGCTGGCCCCGAATTTAATGTCTCGCAGGCTGGTAGGCGGATGGCTTAATGAGGGATGGGATGGTGAACCGCCCATCCGTAGAGCTGTCAGGCCTGATCAGCGCGAGGGAAATCGTGCAACACTCAACCTCGCAAGAGGATAAGGTGTATGGTAGAAGCGATGGGAGGGGGCAGATGCAAGGGGAACTCTGGCATTATGCAGAGTGAGTGATAGCAGAGAGGAAGGATTGCAACCTTCGCTCCTGGTCACTGGAAAACAGAGAGACGCAGTCTCAGAGCATCGTGGTCTCAACTTGGGGGTGGCTAGTGGTAAATCCATTGGGAGTCGCTACGCCTATGGTTGGGTGGAAATGAGCACCCCTCTCAGCAGTTGCACCCACTTCTGGTGTTATTTCTGATAAGTGTTTTATATATTGCATCTTGAAATTCATATATTGATATATATGCTCATAGAACTATGAAATTGTGAACGATTTCAGTGTAATAATGTCTTTGCAGTGTTTTGATAAGAATTAATAGACATATGCTTATAACAGAGGAAGCCATGCATGACTTACATTGATAAATGAATCTAATTATGCCTAGGTTGTACTAAGTTAGGCTTCCAGCCTGTTCTCGGGAAGCTGTTTACCCTTATCTGTCTCCGGGAATGCCCCGGTTCTAGATCTCTTCACAGAGATTCCCTCATTGGAAAGGTTTACCAAGAACCTGGAAAAAGGACTTGAATGTGCAAGTCTTAATAACCTTGTACGAGGAGGAATGACCCTCTTAAAATTCCGAAGTAGCAGCGTAGGGATAAGTAACAAATCGACGGATGAGATCCTGTCGGAAGACCCATGGTCAGTCACGACCGTCATATTGACGAAAGTAATAAGGGTGTTACATACCTTGCCCCTTTTTCTCTCTATCTTCGTGAGTAGCGATGAAATTGGGATCGTAGACCCCCCCCCAAGGTCCATGAGAACATTTGGACCGTTGATCTTTCCACATCCACGAAGTAGTGGAAGGATGCGCGTGGTGGGACAGATTTGAGCCATCAGATCTTCAACAGATACCCGCCAACCGTCGGATTTGATAGAAGTTGCGCGAGGGTTAAGCTCGTGAACAGAAGGAAAAATCCCGAAAGGAGGGTTGGCTCATCGAGGTATCACATATTGGGAAATCAGAAGCCTCGATGACATGAGATCGGGAATTTCCATGGGAAATTACCCGGAAACGATCTGGACCGTCCATCTGAGAGAGGACGCGTGTCAGAGATCCGGACACTAGACATCGGGATATCAGCATTCGGGAAATCGGAGTTCCTGAGGTCGTGAAAGCCGGGACATCAGAAGTCTCGAAAACACGAGGAGCGATCTGAACCATCCATCCACTTGGGACGCGTGTCAGAGATCCGTAGGGAGTCGGAGCCCGACATTTCGCGAGTCCTAGGGACGAGCCGTCCAGGACATCAGAAGTCTCGAAACCCCGAGAGTTAATCGGGACCGTCCATCCGGAAGGGATGCGTGGCAACAATCAGAGCCATTAGGGAAGGTCTCGACAGGAAGTCGTCCATTGAAATTACAACCATCGGGATATCAGGGATCCTGGTGACAAGAGGTTATGGCATTTTGGATTCGCAAACCCCGACAAGAAGGAGGAAAGTTCCATTGTGTGGGGGCCAACTGTCAACATGGCGGAGAATCGGGATTTGAGGGATCGACAGTCCCGTGGGAAAATGTTTTTCGACATTTGAAACCCTGAACCCCGAGGGAGATCAGGGACCGTTGATCCAGTAGACGATCATGACCATTGATTAAGCTAAAGGCGGACAGGAGTTGCTAGCTGTCAACATAGCGGGGAGTCGGGATTCGAGGGATCGCGAATCCTGAGGACGATTGCACCTTGGCATTGGAAACCCCGAAGCCCCGATAGGTGATATGACTGCGGTCATATAGAGGAGGTCACATGGACCAAGAGTCTAGCCTGGAGGGCTAACGAAAATTGGAGCTCACCGGGAATTTGAAACCCAAAACCCCGAAAGGAGGTAAGACTGCGGTCACGGGGATAGTGGTCATATGGGCCAGGAGCCTAGCCAAGGGAGCTAGTGCGTAAAGAGCGCGTCGGGATTCGAGGAATCACGGATCCTAAGGACAAGTGCATTTTGGCACTTGAAAGTCCGAAACCTTGATAGGAGGATATAAGGCTGCGGTCTTATGAGAGCGGTCATATGGACTAGAGGGCATAGCCAGGAGGGGCTAAGGCCGGAAGAGAGCTCATCGAAGATTGGGGAATCGAGAGCATAGGAACCCTCGACATCAGAAAGGATGAAACCCCAAAAACCCGAAATTGTTATCAGGGAAAGACCACAGTTATGTGCAGAGAGCCGGGTAGATGAATGAAAGACCTGTGGATCGGGGATTGGCATTTTGCTGCTGCAAGCTTTGGGGATTCTCATCGTTGAGAAATCAACGAAAAACTTTGCTTTTAGGTAGTGGGTATGTTACAACAACAATTCTTGTAAAAACTATCGACATTCACACTTTCAAGTTAATTTCCCTCTTCCTCCAATGGACAAAACAATGATTTTGTACCCATTGCAAAAATATGACAATACTAGGAATGAAAAAACAAAAGAACTATTTTGTTTTCTATGGTAGTCTAGTTACTCAAAAGACACATCGTTCAACATGTTCTTATTTGATCTCAAAGTAAGTAAAGAACGATACATTCTCATCTTATGCTCTTCTCTTACACGATATGTCTTATTGATAAAAATAAATCCATCTCACATATGGATAAATGCATTTGAAACAAAAAACCCAAAATGATATACAAATACAAATGCATAGTTCATCTTGGGTGCTTATGATGCAACCACATATTGTAGTTCATACATCACTAAGATGGATTGCACAAGGACAACTGTTTTCAAGCAAATTATACAATAATTATTTTCTAGTAATAATGGCAAGCTTGAAACTATTTGCAAACTTGGAAATACATTTCTTAACATACAGTAGATGTCTAGCTGAAAATCTGTGCATATTGTGATATCTTTGTCTTTGCATTCAAGTTTGAGGAGAACGATATTTATTAGCACCACACCATCTCACAAAATAACATTTGCGCTAAAGAGATTGAAGCTCTTGAAACAAGAGATTGATGATTCTAATGACATCATGTGTGCTTCTATTGTTGGAAAGTATTTTGATAGACTAAATAAGCTTGAGAATATGTGCTTGGTAGAATACGTTGCATAGTATTCAATTTCAAATGCAAATGGAAAGAGAAGGAAATGTGCATGTATGATAGACTACATTCAATACAACCAACAAAAAGACCCAAATACTTTTTTTTGAGAAAAAATGATGTTGTATTTGCCATATAGAGAAATTGACGATGCCTGAAAGAGACAATATGAAACATGGTTTGAAGCATACATGTCACAAAAAGGACCGATAGATTTTGTTGAACAAAATTTTGTAGCTAAAGCAAGAACAATATGGGGTGACGTTGGCATAGCTTCTAAAACCATTGTAACTAAACTAGAGCAAATCTTTACATTTGAGGGATCTTTTGATCAAAAGGTACATAGCTCTAGAACTAAAAAGTATGATATAAAAAATGATATAATACACAAACTGAACTCTAGATAGATGCATCCTATGTCCAATTGTGTTGTTGACAATATTAAAAAACCATTTGTTTTGAGCACAAAAGATTATTATGAAATTAGGAAAAAACTTAATGGACAACAACAATCAATAATAAAGGAAATCATAATGAGGAAAAAAACCTAGACACACCTGCTTCATTTGTTTTGAATTGGATGTGCAAGTATAGGGAAAACCTTTATAGCGAAATCAATCTAGCATGGCCTTTTGCACTTTTACAACAAAAAACTTCATAGTGACATGCTAAAAAAAGGATATCATAGTTGCATTTATTATAAAAGTTGCATATAATGTAGATGGCATCACAATCCACTTAACACTATTCCTGCCTTCAGGCTTATCAACCTTGCTTCCACTTAACTCTAGCACATTAGAAATTTTGACTTAAGAATATGTGCAACTTCATTTAATGCTTATAGATGGAGTGTCCCTAGTTGGACCTCAAATGCTATACAACATTGACACAAGACTTCATGAAATAATGCATAGTCCAACAACACCTTTTGTAGATCTTGATATAATTTAATGTCGTAACCTTTGTCAAGCACAACATGTACTCGACTCTTGGATATTTTAACAACCAAGTTTCATCATTACAAGATTCCCTACACATTTTGGATAGACAAGGTCAAATATTTTGAACTTAAAGAGGTTACGAGCCAAGGCAACCAAATGTTCATATCCATTTTCAACAGAGTTATAACATGTTCACAGACAAATGCCAACATTGACTACTTGAACAAACATTGCTACAAATTCCCACCAAATGATCAAACATTTATGTATCTTTTTTTATAGAAACAAAGACGTTGAACAACACACTTAAAAAATGTTGGCAGTTGTTGACTTAGAGACATTCACATTAAAAGCATTTGATAGCAAAATAGATCCTATGGAAATAAACAAATATTGTGACAAGAAAATGCATTTACCCTCCTTAATTGCTTTGAAACAAAATATGCTCATTGATCTAATTGGAGACAGCTATGATATCAAGGATGGCTTAGTCAATGATGCAAAAGGTATTTTTAGGGTCTACACAAAAGACACCATTGACATTGTGTGCATCAAATTCAATTAGGATAGCTCAATGAGCTTCATTGCCCCATTTATTCACACCTAGTATTCCTAAAATTGGGACACCTATAATAAGAATTTGTCTAGAGGTTGAATCAACAAATGGATTCCCTATTCTTCATCTACAATTTCAAGTGCAATTAGAATGTGCATGAACAATAGATAGGTCATAGGGTCTTACAATGGGTGGTTTGGATTTTGACACAACATGGACTTATTTACACTTCACTTTTTCATGTTAGATACATTCAATCACTTTATATCGTAAGCAAATTAGAACAAAAAAAAATTGTTATGTCAAAAAATGTTGCAACTAAGATGCAAAGACTTTGACAAATGCACATTTACAACTCAAATACAGTTTAGAATCAAAACCAACATAAAACAATTTGCTCATATGCTCTTTGAACACAAAGCATTCCATTGCATATTGACAATATTGTCGATGACCGCGACCTAATGGAATTTGATATCTTGTGTTTGCAAGAAACACAAATAGACTTAGCTCCAAAACAAAGTATATTTGCAGAAAAATACAAATGTGATTCAGATCTCAGGGGCTGAGATCTGGATGGCTTGAATGCTGAGAGAGGAGGAGCTTTGATGTGTCAATCTTGCATGAAAATAAGCATGGACAAAAACATGTGAATGAAGTACTCGGGAGGTGAGGCTCATATTGTTCAAAGAAGAGTCTCACCTCTAAAACTAATCACTAGTAAATCACTCAGAGCTAATTAACCTCACAATGAACAATATAAAATATGAGAGAAACCAAAATGAGTAACTTGATATTATGAGAAGGCTTACTAGGTCTTTATATAGCATTACATAATGGTCCATTGGACAAAGTAAAAAACAACCCATTAAATGAATCTCTATTATTAGTATAATAGATCTAACTATCCAACTAACTAAGTAGTGGAAAATAAAGCGCGATACAATAATGGAAAGAGCTCATTAAATGAATCTATATTATTATAATAATAGATCTAACTACCCAACTAACTAATTAGTGGAAAATAAAACCCAATACAATAATGGAGAGGTGGGACTCTCTTTGACCCATATGGACAACATGTTAGCTCAATTAATTAATGAGGAGGTAGGCATCTCCTTGATCCACATGGACAATCTATTAGCTTTATAACTTTATGAATTTTGCATCCGAATTTAGAGCATATACGCCCCCCTTAGAAAATGATGGTCCCCATCATTTCACCCATGCTAAAAAGAGAAACCACATTATTGTACCATTATGATTACAATGTGAAAAAACCCAATGAAGAGAAGGGTTTTGTGTGGTTGACCCATAACCGTGGGTTTGTGGTTGACTCATAACCTAGTTGACAACGAAATTGTACATGGGTAGATAAATAAATAAATTTTAACAAAATCCCAAAATTTTAAAAAATAATATGGAAAAATTGTGACTTTGGGGGCTGTGAAAATCCTTCTGCAAATCTATTTATAACTTCTTCTACAGGCGATGAAATCCAATTCTGTCGAAGACCCATTTGAGCTACTGAAGAGATATTTCCATCAGTATATGGAGCTTGTTCTTAGTTGGCCCATGGAGTGAGAAAAACTAGGCCGAATTTGAAGGGTGTACGACCACATTGGTTACAGATGTGCTGCTTCAAACAAAGATATCTCATAAACGAGACTACAGAATGAAATTTAGAAAAATACCTATTTGAAATATTGAAGAGATCTTTCCAGACATATGTGAAACTCCTTTTGTAGTTTTCTAAGCAGGGAGAAAAATACCGTTGAATATGGTGGTACGCGTGGCCTCCTTGAGTTAAATACATGTTGAGATTCAATCAATGATATCTCTCAAACCATGAAGCCAAATGCGATTCTGTGAAATACCCATTTGAGATATTGAAGAGATATTTCTAGCATATGTGGAAATTCATCTGTAGTTTCCTTAACAGAGAGAAAAATATCGTTGAATATGGTGGTACCCGCGTCCTCCTTGGGTCAAATACATGCTGAGATTCAATCGATGATATCTCTCAAACTAGGAAGTCAAATGAGATTTTGCGAAATACCCATTTGAGATATTGAAGAGATATTTCCAATGAGCTATGTTAGAGCCTCTAAATGCTATGTAAACATCACAAAACTGCTTTGAAGTTGGATGAGTGTAGATGGCTACAAAGGATGCCAAGGGTTTGTAGAGCAACATGGGTTGTTGTAGAGGTTGTGGAACCTCTGTGAACAGCGTGGACACCCTGCAAATTTTTTGAAATTTTTTTAGACCAATGGATGTAGTGGATCCATGTATAGATTTAATGAATCTATATATGGATGTAGTGAATCCATGTATGGTTCTCCTTGTAATAGTGAACGAAGATTCGAGGGTAAAAAAAAGCCCTGTAGTGCCTGTGGACCAACTGTGATGCTTACAGTGTATGGCCTGACAAATGGATTCTGATAGTACCAAAAAGAGGTTGGTGATTGTTGCAAATGTTTGAACCTGCAACATGCTTCAAACCCTTGTTTCGATGGAGAACGTACCCGCTCTAATACCACTGATCTAGATCTCGAGGGTTGAGATCTTGATGGATTGAATGCCAAGAGAGGAGGAGCTTAGACATGACAATCTTGCATGAAAAGAAGCATGGATAAAAACATGTAAATGAAGTACTCGGGAGGTGAGGCTCAAAGAGGAGCCTCACCTCTAAAACTAATTACTAGTAAATCACTCAGAGCTAATTAACCTCACAATGAACAATAGAAAATATGAGAGAAACCAAAATGAGTAACTTGATATTATGAGAAGGCTTGCTAGGCCTTTATATAACATTACAAAATGGTCCATTGGACAAAGTAAAAAAGAGTTCATTAAATGAGTCTTTATTATTAGTATAATAGATCTAACTACCCAACTAACTAAGTAGTGGAAAATAAAACCCGATACAATAATGGAAAGAACTCATTAAATGAGTCTCTATTATTATAATAGTAGATCTAACTACCGATCTAATTAATTAGTGGAAAATAAAACCCAATACAATAAGGGAGAGGTGGGACTCTTTTTGATCCATATGGACAACCTGTTAGCCCAATTAATTAATGAGGAGGTGGACATCTCCTTCATCCACATGGGCAATCTATTAGCTTTATAACTTTATGAATTTTGCATTCGAATTTAGACCATATACCCCCTTAAAATTCAGATCAAAATGCCTATCAACATTTCATCTTCATGACATTTTCACATGTTGCAAAAAGACAATAGCTATTCATAAACAAAAGACTTATGCAACAAAGCATATTGAATTGATTGTTGTTTTCTTTGAAATCAATAACACTATGTTCAAGTGATGCAAGAGAATTTTTTAAAATTTTAATTTTTCTAAAGTTTGTACAACGTTTTAGAGGGTTTCTAGAATGTTTCACGTAGGGGGGAGTTGGTTTTCCTTTTAATGCCATGTAATGTAACAAATTTGTTAGTTTTATCATATAGTTAGATGGTTGAGTAATTTTGGGGATAAATCAGAGTTTGTTTTAGATTTGGAGGATCTGAATCCATCCTTTGAGGATTTGAGTAATTTTTCCTTTGTAACTGTATAAATAAACTTCTCAACAGAAAACAAAACAAGGAAGAGAATCAAGGAAAGAGCATGTGGGGTGTGTGTACAAAATGTAGTCGAGAAGGAGAATCAAGGTTTTTAATAAAATAAAAGTTGTAGACCCATTTTATTGTGCAATATTCTCATTTCTCTGATTATTTCCATTGAATCTGTGTATAGATAATGTGATCATGTTTTTGTTTTATGTCGGATCTTTGACATCCATATAAATGCATGCATTATTGTTGATAAGGGGTCAAGAGTTAGAGTGCAGATATAAGTCTTAATTGATTGAGCCTTCAGTAGTGAGAGAGTCCATTTAAGTCCTAGTAGAACGAGATCGAGGGGTCCGAGTCAAAATTCTTATGCAAAGTTCAAACTTGTGTAGTGGAGTTAACCTGATCGAGTACAACTGGACCAAAGCCAAATAATAAGTGAGAAGGTTGGTTAAGTATTTTCTGGTGGCCAAAGGCCAATTGACAAACCATTCAACCAGATCATATTCATACCCAAACAAAAAGAAGTTGGAGGAGTATTATGCTGATGAACCGATGTCTTTATATTTTGGTGGCCTAGAGACTTTATGTTCTGGTGGCCCAGTGATCCTACTTATCCCAGTGGGATTGTTAACTATAATAGTTAACATTTTGTTAATCGGATCGAAAAAATATAAGGGGTTTCAATTCTTTAATTCCTCGATGCACAGTTAATAGATATGTTAGTTGCCCTATATCTTATGGGTTCTCGGAGATAGAAGTGTTCTCTGGTTATGTTGATTATGCTAGCGCGAGGTTTCACATTCATGAACGAGACTAGGACATAGGTCATGTAGTTTCCATAGATTTCGAGAGAAAAAAATACAAGGTATTTCGATCCAATTGGATCTAAATTTAATAGAGATTGTAGATGTACATTTATCATATCAAGAGATCAGAGACAGATAGAGCCTAGATCAGCCAGGGTCTACATCATCAAGTTGGAAAATATATATAGGGTGCCTCATCCACCACTTGATGGTGTTCTTTGTCTCGTGCATACTATAGAAAAATACATTCAACAACATGAACACATTGTAAGTATCGACTATTTGAACTTTGACATGTTGGAAAATGGGATAGCTCAAAAAGGATTTTTGTCATTCATGCAAATCCCAAAATTCAATTTGCATATATTAGAACCAACAAATAATTGTGGCTCTTTACTTGATCATTTTTGGACAACTTTTCTTAACAAGTGCACTACCTCTTATGTCTCTAATGCATATTGGACTGATCATCATGCAATATCTATTTCAATTTCTTTGAAAGTATTTTGTCTATAGCTCAATGAATAAAGCTTCCTAGAAGTTAAAATTTGTCCTTCATTAACAATTACAACTAATGAAGCCGTCTAATATTCTTGCATGTCAGTTCATTGAGAACCTGTTGCAATGCCTAGTCTATTCAAACATATTCTAGGAAAATCGTAGACGTCAATTTTACTTTTATATATGTTGCAAACAAGTACTATGAGCACCTTTCATTTTCTTAGGTCTATTTCCTTAACATACTCATCGAAAACTAGACAAGGAATATTTTTGTGACCATAGTTGGCAGTGTAAACTAGAATCCACAATCCATCTATAATTTTGCATAAAGAAATTTTACATTTAGCATGCTATACATTTATCTTTTTATGTTTTTTTCCAAAAAAAAGAGTCTATTGTGTTTTCCAATGTTTGTTCTAATCCACAAATCACCCTAAACTTTAGTTGTCCTTTTCATTTTCAATAAACTATCATAAAATTGTTTCTTTTCATGACTTCTTTAAATGGACAAAAGTATATTCAATTATCTTCGAGCTATGCTTAGTCTAAAACACTCACACAAAAAACTAGATCCTCATCTATTTTCTTTCCAGCTATGTGCCCATACACACACACCCACACAATATCTATAAGCTTATTCATATTTTAGCAAAACTTAGAAATTGCCTTGGATACTTTAGAATTACCTAGGTCTAAAATAACACCAAAACTTTGTCATATATAGCCAAGACAGATCAAAGGAAACTAAATTTCAATGCTATTAAAGATTGAGCTAACACAATCTTAGTAAGAAAAGATGGCAATGGTTTTTCAAAATACACTAAAGAGGCTTTGCCACGATATTAACATGTATTATGTTGCTCTCTAGAAACTTAAACAAGGAGATCAAATGTAAGTTTGTCATATCTAAAGTCTCCAAATTCTTTTTCATTGCTCTTTGTTTTAAAATACTTAGTCAATGTTCATTGAAAGTGAAAGTTTAAATGCCTGGCTATGTAGAAAAAACATATATGTATACTTAACATTTAATGTTTTTTCATCCCATGTCTTTTCAATTTTTTTTTGCTAAATTCATTTTGTCTTTAAAATCTGTTATAGCAACTCATAAATTCTTAGTTGCTACAAAATTTGACAATGACTTGTTCTAGCAAAGATGGCAGCGTTGCAAAACTAATAAAGGAACAACATAAAGAAGATTTCCTCCTTTATTTCAAAATTCTTTTTTCTTAGTATTTTCATCAATTGTTCTAGTGTGCATTTCAATATCAATGTACTTGAATGCATTATTATAAAAAAGAACAAAGTTAAAATAACAAATGAGAAAAAACATGCCTTTGCAATTTTACTAAATTTGCTCTTTTTTTTCACTAATACTTTCAATGCATTATTTGTATATCGATAAAAACAAAAAACCAATTATTTAACGTGTACCATATTTAGTTTTTCTAGCATCCCACTCAATGTCTCTTTAGAACATGAAGCAATACATACAACTGTTAAGAAAGAAACAAACCCTGATAAGTAAGATACCTATACTCTAATTATCAACTAATAACTTCATTGTTTTTTGCTTTCTTGTGCAAAAACAAACAAAAATAAAACCTATGGAAACAACATATGACTTGTTATCCTAAAAATAAAGAATGTAGCAATAGCAACCCAAAATGTAGTTCAATGTTCTGAAAGCACAAATATTTTTTTATTGCATCTCACAATCCCTTGACACGCCATATTCTAATGTGCAACTAAGCACACATAGACTAGGAAAAGTCTTCAAGGGTGATGTGTTAGTCTTGTATGGTCCAAGCTATAGCAAAAACATTATCTCACCAACAAAAAAACTGAGCTCTTCCACATTGATCTCATTGATAAACGTGGACAAGTGACTATAATGATAAATGTTGTAAATGATATGGTTCTATAATTTGTTCCTTACTTGACATCTAGAATGAGTGTTTGTCCCTTGTCTTGAAACAATGTTCTTAAACTTCGAGATCACAACTTAGATCAATCTCTGAAAGGTGACTCAGCTCTACTATCTAAAGATGACTCGACGATGGCTCTTTTCTTGCTATCCTCATGTTCAAGAAAAGACAGGGACGAAGGAAGAAATGTGGATGATGTATAGAAGATCAAATTTCAGCCAAAAATATGTGGCTTCATACTATGTACAATAAATGGATTACACTAATAAAACCCTACATTTGGGGTTTACCTGGTGCTACTTTCCCCTGATTCCGCCAATCACCAGGTGGGGCTTTGATATATTGTTTGTTGATCAGGGTTCAGTCACTTAGAATGTGGATGTTTACACACAACACTAACCAAGACTCGAAGATCTGAAAATGGTTGCTTAGTCCATCTTCTGTAGAGGGCTCTGCTCACATAATTAGTTGAATCTAGACTCATATTTGCATTTCTAGACGACGGATCGAACATCTACTCCTTCAATTAACGCTTCATAATAACAATGATGGTTCAACGTTTCAAACTTAGCCTCCGATGTTGCAACGTTGATACCATATAAGAAATATCAACTATGACGCACAAATGACAAACAATAAAAAATGAACAAAAGGAACTTGGAAAAAACATTCAATAAGTGCTCCAGAGCAACAATACAATAGCATGTGTATTTTATAGAGATTGAAAATGGTTATAAGAACTACCTACTTATTCAATAAGAGGTTGTTGAGTGATTATCTCAACTATCAACTAACAATCTCAATGACTAACAACTTGATATTATTACATAAGCCTTATAATCTAACAAAGAAGTCACTTACTCAAAGAGAAAAGGGAATGCTATTAATCAAATATATATAGATAAATTTTATCATTATTGTTTAAATTTGTAAAAAACACCATCGCTTAGAGAACATGATTATGGAATAATCATACAATAAATAAATGTATATGACTATAAAACAATGGAAAATTTTGTAGAAAATTTGTGAAACATACATTTAAATTATGTAATCATGAAAATAACTCTTTAAAATGAAAAATAGTATTAACTAATTTTTTAAAGAGAATCTAAAGATTTTGAAAAAATGATTTATAATATGCAATTTAAAGGATGAAGTCTTAATTTTACAAAATGTAAAACATATAGAAAACATCTATCGATCTAAAACACCTTTCATTTTCTGTAGCTCAGAGGTAGTTCTGCATTGGCAGAGCCCAACATACACAAGTGACGAGCATATGTCTATCTTAAGTGACTTTATAAATTGATTTTATAAAGTCAAGTTGGGTCATTTAATATTTAATGGGTAAAAGTGACTTTAAAAAGTGAGTCACTTAAGTGAACTCAACGAACAATTAAATCACGACCGTTGATCTCAAGAGGGAAATATCTAATCTTGATCTTCCATTTTTTTGGAAGATCAAGGGTTAGGACAATGACTCAATAATGAGTGAATAAAGGCAACATTTGAAAGAGGGGAGGCACACTTTTTGAAAAGAGCTTGGAGGGAAGTTCAAGAGGCACACTTTTTGATAGAGGTTCAGTTGAAGGAAAGAGCGCTGCAACAAAGAGGATTGGCGTGCATCCCTAGGAGAGGATTGACACGCATCCCAATGAGATCCCAACATTTAATATAGTCCGTACAACTTCTACAAGGTCATACAATGTTTATTGTTGAGCGTACAACAAGAATAAGTGCACTAAAATCAAGGTAGCCATTCAACTAAAGTTTGGCCCAATTTCCAAGGCACTTTGTTGAAATAAATACGTACAATAAGGTATTGTACCATACAAGAGAGATTGGGCACAAATTTCGAGGCATAGTTTGTTGTTGTGTTGATTGTACAGTGTCGTACAACAATTTGACATGTTTTTCAAGGCAAACTTGGCACATAAATCTATGTGGACTATTGACACATTTTTTTTAGATAAGTACTAAGTGTTTTATGCTAAAAATATTGTTGTTGTAAACTCATAATTTTCCTATGAGCTCAATAAGAAGAAAACACATAAATCTATGTGAACTATTGACACATTTTTCTAGAGAAGTACTAAGTGTTTTATGCTAAAAATATTGTTGTTGTAAATTCATAATTTTCCTATGAGCTCAATAAGAAGAAAATCTCCTTGACCGTTTTTCCCCTTGTGGATTTTTCCAAGGGCATTGCCCATAAACCTGTGTTAAATGTGATTGAATGTTGTTCATTGTTCATTTATTTTTCCGCTGCCAAGTTTTTAATCTTAGTCATTTGTATTTCTGCTCATAAAACACAGTTGAATGTTTTGGGTTTACATAGTTGAAGTTTTATTGGAGGTTGAAATTTGATTTGTTGCTGTGTTTGCCTAGTTTTAGGTGAAATCTCTACAGTTGAATCAAGTGTGATTTCAGAGGTTGAGACTACAAATAAGGATTCATTTACATAATTAATCAAAAATAAAAATCAAAATGTCACCATTGAAAAATATTATTTCTCATTATCTAAATCAAGAAGCAAGTAACAAAGATACCTTATCATTGTTCTAATCATAAGAGTCATCACATTAATCATTCAATTTCCAATGTAAAGATTACTATAAACAAAAATAATGGTATCCTTACATTCCAAAGATCAAATTTCCAATGTCACTTG
Organism: Picea engelmannii; assembly: GCA_009831015.1. Taxonomy (NCBI): domain Eukaryota; kingdom Viridiplantae; phylum Streptophyta; class Pinopsida; order Pinales; family Pinaceae; genus Picea; species Picea engelmannii. Next base: position 37,003 of record ML805902.1, read on the forward strand.
GGATTGCAATTTATAAAGAGAATTCAAAAGTTGTATCATAAAATTATCTAAAAAATAATGAACCAATGGTGGATCAAACCTTAGACAATCCAAACAATTTTGGTTGAAGCTTGGGAGATTTTATCAATCTCATTTCTTTAACCCATGTTAATATCAATAGTATATCTTCAAATTGGAACACTTAAAAGATTAAGTTGTATTTGAAAAAAAAAAGACATCTAGACATCAACTCCCCTCTCCTAATACTTTGAGAACAAATCATCTCTTAAAATAGAGGACATATTATATAATAATATATAATATTATCAAAATTAATTATAGAATATAATTACTATTAATTGAAATAATAATGCATAATATTCTTAAAATTAATTATATAATACAATTACTATTAATTGAAATAGTGCATTGTTGAAATGTATCATCCCCTACTTTGTTATTACAAGCATATTTTTGTACATCTTGTGAAAGCCTATTTCACCTTGAAAGTAACTATACATTCATTATATTATTTTATTTTCCCAAAAAAAAATTATAATTTCATTAATAAAAATGAAATTAGTATTGAGAACAAGTCTTAAAAGCCTTCATCAAGATCCCTGCACTAAAAAAAATTGAGTAATCCCACATTACCCTTCCCTACAAGTCAAGTCAAAGGTGATTAAAAAAACTCATTAAATCAGTGGATAAACCTTCATCAAGATCCCTATGCTAAAAACTGAGTAATCCCACTAAAATTACCCCTCCCTACAAGTCAAAGGTACAGACATTAAATCAGCTGACAGGTCCAAAAGTTTCTCCTTAACAATCCCCAAGACTGTAAAAGCAGAACAACAAATGTCTGAGCTCACATGAAAGCACAATTTTTAAACAAAATACAACATGAGAGTTCCTAACCCATTGGCATCTGGAGGTTCCCGACTGCAGGGAACATGGTGGAAACAGTCTCGAAAGCAACTCAATCTCACTATAACAACCTCACTGTAAAACTTCTGAAATGGAACGCCTCTAGCCCAATACAAAACATTTTGTTCCAGCTCCCAATTTCACAGGCAAGTGGAAACACATTCTCCAACCACAAGAATGGTTCTCATGCAACTATGTAAAACAGCGTATTGTGTGCAGACAATTATTCATTCTCGTAAAATGAATTGCATTGTAAATTTAAAAGAGTAGCATTATAAATTTTCCGGCACCGTAAGTATCGCAAAACATTCTTCTTGATGTTGTATGTATCACAAAACATTTTGCGTTTTTTTTGGAGTGAGTGTAATTCCCCTTATGAAAGGGCTCCATGGAACAAACTATCCACATAAAGAATGAATTCTATTAACTTGTCAAAAATGTGATTAAACTATGAAATGACACAAGGTTCAGAAAACCCCAAAGCTAGGTAAAAATGGTTGCAGTTTAAACATTCTATGTTTTGTTTTTTTTGAAATTTTTTCTGTTTAATTTTGTTCATTATCTAACGAGAAATTGTTGGATCTGCAGATTTGAGTGGCTAAATTTGTATAATCCAAGTGCCACAGGTATTTTTCTACAGATTTGAGTGACTAAATTTATATAACCCGAGTACCACAGGTATTTTTCAGCACACTAAATCCATTTATACATTCAAAAATGCAATTTAAATAACAAAAAATTGTGATTTCATCTTGATTCATATTACCAGATTTCAACAAACAAAAAAACAAAACTTAAAACATTTAGACAATGCTGACAAAAATAAGATTAAAATATAAAATGACACAAGGTCCAGACAACCCCAAGAATGAAATGATAAAAAAGAAATGACACAAATGTCTTCTTGGACTAGAGGTCTTCTTGGACTAGAGGCCTTTGTAAGAAGTGAATCCCAAGCAAAACCTCTAGGAAAAGGACCAACATAATGGCTCATAAGCTCTGTACCAGAACTAGGAAACAATGTTTTATTAATGCAACTGGAATACAACCCTGAAACGGTGTTTTGCATTGATAACCGAAAGGGTAAAAACCCTGAAACGGGTTGAACGGGATGTGTCCTGAAATTCAAATTGTTTAGCAGTTGTTGCTTATGGAACGAAAAGAAATGTTAATATTAAAGCATATTTTTTTAAAATGAGATCACTCCATCCAATCCATGATGTATGGAAAACCAGTGAAGACAACATGCGAAAATTTGGAACACCTCCAATCATCCAGCCAATGCAGAAGGAGAAAGATCATACAAGAAAAATTGATGTAATTATTCAGTATCCTCACCTTAGTACACAACATGGCTTAGTTTCTCCTTCCCTGTCATGAATCACCATTATTGATACAACAAATAACCATTTTCTCCCCCGGGTTCAAAACCTCTAAGTACCTCTTCAATTTCAAAACCTCTAAGTACCTCTTCAATTGAACTCCCGCCAACCAAAGCAAGCAATTGACTTCTGCAGGTTTGAAGCCTCCGTGTACCTCTTCAATCGCAACCAGCCAGAGCAACCAATTTTTTTTATTTTGCGAGCCTGCTCACCACTTTGCGATGAAAATCTCTCTCGGACATGCATATATAATGCACTGGAGGATAACTTTCAGCTTCTTTTGTAGACTCGTTCATCATCATCAAGGCCCTGAGAGCAATGAGTCTGGGCCTCAGTCTCTTCTCGATGCTATAACACAGAGTCGTCGGCTGACTCGCAAGAACATTGCGAGGAAGCTTCCATTCCTCAACAAGAAACTTAAATTTCTGCCGCAGATTATCCTCGGTCAACCCCAGAAGCACAGGCATTTTCTTCACAATAATCCCAACTTCCTCGTCTGTAAACCCTAATTCTCTCAAATTTTCCAATTTCCGCTGAACAGTGTCCTTTTTCATCATACTTAAAGCAATAAAACAGCGAGCAAACGCCTTGGACCCCTTCTCAATGCCCATCCCCTCGATATCCTTAACAATCCTCACCAATATTTTCTCTGTAGGCCATGTTAAAATCCTAGGGAATTCAGATATGACAGAGGCAGTTAGGCTGTGGTTGGAAACAACTTTTCCGGCAATTTTATCAGATTCTGGGTTCGAAACCACGGCTGCCAGATAAGGATCAAGCACTGACTGTAGAAAACAAACCTTCGGTTCCAGCGTACGGCTAACATTTGATAATAAAAAACGAGGGCTTCTATGTAGGGCTTTGAGCAATTTCTGACCAGTGAGGCCGATCCTCTCCAGGAATTCCACCTTGGGCTTGACAGTGCCCTGGAAACTGGACCGTATGAAGGCGGGGTACATGGAAAAGAGTTTCCGGACACCGATTTCATTCAGCCCCTTGTCTCTTAGGAATTGTAGGGTTTGCCTTGAATTATCGTAGGATTTGTGACCAAGTAAATTCGGTTTTCTCCTGCAAATGCCGTTTGCCTCATCGAGAGAGAAACCACATTCGTTGAGAAGGAAGCTCGCTACTGGGGTGCTTTCGAAGGAGGGAGGCGGTGGAATGGGGGTTTTGAGAGTCGAATAAAATGCTGATAATAATTTTGTTGGACTTTGAACGGGGCGTGAGGAGGAGAGAATGATGAAGGCAGGAATGGCGTGGATGTGCTTCAGAGGTTCAACCATCGGACCGAATACTGATCGGACTGATAGCGTTGTGGCCATTATGGACAAACAAACCCCTACAAACTTTGCTGAACCAACCCTACAAACTTTGCTCAACCAAGGTCAGAATGAGATTTCAATGCTTTACCGTTTATGGAGAGAGGCTTTCTTGGCCGAAGTTTATGTTGCGGGGCCTGTGGCCAATACTAAAATTTATTTGTTTGTGCATTTGCCCTTTCTCAAAAATAAAGAGTGGTGTAAGTTGTTAAATTTACATTAACGATTTTGTTTAGTGAATTTCTAATCGTTAAGTTCGTTTAATAAAATGTGTTCGGTTTAATATAATTTTTTTTATTGAATATTTTGGATATACAATGTGTTAAGAGTTTTTGAAACGTTCAAAACATAGATTTGATTAGAGTCATGGGTTAAGAAGGGGTAGATTAAATGATTAAATTAATAAAATAGTCGTTATAATAACATTAAATAATTGTAGTTGCCCTCCTAGTAGAATAAACATGCAGATCTGTATTGAACTTAGCTGAACGGGGGCTCATTGGATAGTTCATGGGCTTATGGCCTTCTCCCAAAGCCGTAGACACGTGGGTGCAGAGGAACTGGAGTCCTCTAGTTAAGGAAGGTATCAGAAGCCACCTTGTTGGCAGGGGATTCTTCGTATTCGTCTTTGACAATCTAGAAGATACTAATCTCATCTTCAAGAATGGACCATATTTTATGGGCCCTCAGGGTCTGTACCTGAACAAATGGTCTCCAGATTTCGATCTGACGCAAGATGTGCCTTCGGTTGTTCCAGTCTGGGTGCACCTTCCTCATTGACCCTTGCATTGCTGGAATTTGAAGTCATTAGAATCCATTGGAAACACCCTCGGAAAATACATCGACAAAACAGACAGAAAGGAACAGTATTCATGTGCAAGAATATGCGTCGAATTCGATTTAGAGGTGGGGCTCCTAGAAGCCATTCAACTAAAGGTCGTCGACTGGTCTCACATCCAAGAATTGGATTATGAACATCTCCCATTTAAATTCAGGTATTGCCATGGCTACAGACATTTTGCCCGACATTGCAAAAAGAAGGCCGAGGAAGAGGTGGAGATCTCGAAAGGCGATCAATGGACACAGGTCCAGAAAGCAACCCCACCAAAGCATAACAACAAATCCAAAGGGAAAGGGGCGCCAATGGGGTCTGGTGCCCCTACCTCAAGGAAAGTTCTTGGGGAAGGGAGCTCAACCCCACCAATCTCAGAGGCTTCCAAAAACCCTTTCGAAATCCTCAACAATCCTTCAGAAATTAATGATCTAATGATCGATGAACTTGAGCAGCAGACCCTTCCTCCCATAGTGGAAAAAAAAATGTAGAGGCAACCCAATCCGGTTCCCCAATTGGAATCTCCTCCTCCCCTTCCTACGCAGAAATAATAAAAAAGAAACCTCCAGAAACCTCTAGATCTTTGGAGGAAGAGTCTTTCGAGTGAGCCTCAAAAAGAGCATGGAGGAAATCTCATAAGGAAGCAAGAGAAGAAGAAGCGGAGAGGGAAAAAAATGAAAGGAAGCCAATCCACCGTTGAAATGTCCATCAGAAGAAATACTAGAACAAGGCCTCCCAAGAGAGGTCCTACCCACTCCAATCCTAATAAATAATGTATATAGTCTCTTGGAATTGCAGAGGCTTGGGGAATCCATTGAAGGCCGAAGTAGTGAAAGACCTTTTGAAAATTGAATCTCCTGAGATCCTCTTGCTCCAAGAGACTAAAATTGAAGGGGACACCCTTCTAGAAATCAACAACCAGAAATGGAAGAAAAACTCAGGGAAAGCCATCAACGCAAGGGGCTCCTTAGGTGGCCTTGCAACCTTGTGGGCGAAGGACAAGTTTCATTTAGAAAGCTCTTTAGAGACTCAACATTGGATTTTCACTGAACTCCAACATACTTCAAGTAAGCTTTCTCTCTCACTCTTCAATCTTTATGTTCCTGTCCTGTACTCTAAGAAGAAATATTGTTGGCAATCAATAACATATTTTTTAGAGATCTTCTCTCCTTCGAACATTATTCTAGCCGAAGATCTATACTTAGTATTCGAACCAAAATAAAAGAGAGGAGGCAATAGTGGCAGGGACCAAATGCTCCCCTTCGTTGAGGAGCTAGTTCATCAATGGGATCTCCTTGACTTCAAGCCTTTGAAAGGTCTCTACACCTGGACAAATAATAAAGTTGGGGTAGATCACATCTCAAGTCACTTGGATAGATTCTTAATTCAAAGCTTGTTCCTGCAAGAAAGGAGGTTAATCTCTTCCAAGATTATCCCAAAACTGACTTCCGATCACAAACCTATCCTCTTGAATTTGGAAGAAGAAGAGAATATGGGCCCAATTCCTTTTTGGTTTAGCCCTCTTTGGATAGATAAGGAGGGTTTTCTTGAAACTGTCCATTCAGCTTGGTCCTCTCCAGTTTCAGGGTCTCCAAGCTTTGTGTGGGAGAAGAGATTAAAGGCAACAAAGCATGCACTGAAAGCTTGGGTTAAAAATACCATTAACACCCCCTTTAGTCTCAAACAAGATATTGTTCAACAGTTATCGGATTTGCAATTGGAAATGGAGACCAAGGACATCTTCAACTTAGATTTAGAGAAAGAACAAGCTGCTCAAAGCAAAACTTTCAGTGCTTTTTGCCATGAAGAGGAGTATTGGAGGCTTAAGTCTCGAAGCTCGTGGCTAAAATATGGAAATCCAAACACCTCCTACTTCCATCGACAGTTTAGAGCCTGTCTCTCCCGAAATCACATTTTTGAAATTGCCTCCACAAATGGATCGATACAAAAGGGTTTTGATCAGCTCAAAGTTGCAGCAGAAATACACTTTCAGAACCTTTACAAGGAAGAAGGCTCTAGTTGCGAAGAGGTTACCTCAGAATTCCTCTCACACATTCCCTCTCTCGTAAGCAGGGATGACAATTCAGTCCTCATGAAACCATTTATTGAAGAAGAAATCTGCAATGTCATCTGGTCCGTGGAGCCCGACAAAGCCCCAGGGCCACATGGTTTCTCAATCGATTTTTATAGAGCATGTTGGGACATAATCAAGACTGATTTGTTGAGGATGGTTAAAGCTTTCCAACAAAGAGCCAAAGTGGGAGGCAACACTAACTCCACTTTCCTAGCTTTAATCCCCAAAGAAGTTAATCCGAACTCCTTCGAAAGATTCAGGCCTATCTCGCTTTGCAATACTTCTTACAAAATTATGTCCAAGATATTGGCAAATAGAATCAAGCCTTTGCTAGAGAACCTCATTTCCCCCATGCAAGGTGGATTTTTCAAAGGGAGACATATTATTGACAATGTAGTTCAGGTTCAAGAAGCCATGCACTCCAGTCACCAACATCAGGAGCAAGGGATGTTGATAAAGCTTGACATGGCAAATGCTTTCGACATGGTAAACCTCTCCTTCCTTTATAAAGTCCTTCTCTCTTTTGGTTTTTTCTCTGAATTTGTTAATTTGATCAAAGCTTGTACTGAAAATCCTTGGATAGCCCCCCTAGTGAATGGCAGACCGACAAATTATTTTCAAGATTTGAGGGGATTAAGGCAAGGTTGCCCTCTTTCCCCCTTCCTGTACATCTTGATGGCAGATTCATTAAGCAGGAAGTTGACTGCTGAAAAGATGGTTGGTTTAGTCCTAGGCATTAGGCTAACAAAGGGCCTTGATCCAATCAATCATGCCCTCTTTGCAGACGATTCCCTCATGCTGGGTGGAACCTCCATACAGATCACAAAAAACTTCAATGAAATTCTTCAAAGCTTCTGCAGTATCTCTGGAGCACTCATCAATAAAAGGAAAAGTGCAGTGTATGGGTGGAATGTAGAACAACAAACTATTCAGAGAATTTCCCTTTACCTGGGGTTCTCAGGCTATGCTTCTTGGGAAAAAATAAAGTATCTAGGACTCCCCTTAACTCTAGGCTCCAACAAGTCTTCACTGTGGATAGAAATTATAAGCAAATTCAAAGAAAAAATCTCAGCTTGGAGTGGACAATGGCTCACCAATGTTGGAAAACTCACCCTCATTAAATCGATCTTGTCCTCCTTGCCAATCTACTAGGCTTCCTTCCTTCTAGCCCCAAAGGCAATCACGACTGAGATTTCAAAGATGATTAGAGACTTCCTCTAGTGTGGAGGTAAAGGAAATCAAAATAAATACTACTTGGTCAATTGGGAATTTTTCAAATGCCCATATTCTGAAGGTGGCTTACAGGTTAGAGATCCCGAGCTTGCAAACCTGGCACTGGGTGGAAAAATCCTTTGTAATCTTTATGAAAATCGCAAACACCCTGTAAGCAAACTCCTAAGGAAAAAATACCTCAATGGCGTCTCTATGAGAAATCTCCAGGCATAAAATACTCCCAAAGGCACTCTGATCTGGAATCTCTGTCATCGCGGACTCGATTCCTTCCAAAAGCACCTTTATCGAATCTCAGGGAATGGGAAAAAACCATGTTGTGGCAAGACAAAATTATGGGCAATGCACCCCTCAACGTTTTAGATGATTTCAAGGAGATCCTCAAGTGGCTAACTCAATGCGGATTCACTAAAGTCACAGACATCTCTGTGTGGGATGCTTCAGGGAGCTAGCGGACCTGGGACCTCTCAGACACTCCAGATCACTTGCATTCACACAAATCTCTCCTCCTTGCTGCGCTGATGGATTTAGCTCCTGTCCACCTCCTCTTGCCAGATAAATGGGGCTGGGGCAAGTTTGGTTTCTTCACTGTAGCCCAAGGTTTTACTTCTCTTCAATGCCCCCAAGCTCCGATTAAGACAACAACCCTCTGGAAGCAGGTTTGGGATCCTCTCGGCCTTCCTAAAGTAAACTTCTTCTGCTAGGTTTTAATGCACAGGAAAGTTTTGACAGGCGAAAATCTGGCAAAAAGAGGCATCATCGGTCCTCATAGATGCTTCATGTGTTGTAATGCTCTTGAAACGACGGATCATCTGTTTGTGGATTGTCCATTCGCCCAAGAAGTATGGAATATATCCCTTCAAGGCCTCAATGCCACAGTTCTGAAACAGATCTCAGTGGTTAACTTATTCCCCTCCTCGAAGGCGCATTATCCTCAAGAGATACAAAGCATACCAAATTGGAAAAGAATTTGGCAAGCCATCCCCAAATACATTTGCTGGAAACTATGGCTGGCCATAAACGAATAGATCTTCAACAACACGCTGCCTTTCCCCCCAACGGTGGTTGTGAAAGAAAAAGCTGTCCTTCTTGAAACAATGACAAACCATTCCTTCAAGAATGAAAATACTCTCCTTTCTGAAGAAAAGAAATGGATTGGAACATTCACTTTCCGAGACAGAAAACAAACCTATGTACGCCCCTCTATCACTCCAGGTTGGCATTTGCGAGACAAGGAAGCAATTTTTCAAGTTTGGTGGAGGAGGCAAGGCATAGCCTCGGTCTTTTTTTATGGAGCCTCCAAAGGAAACCCAGGGAACACAGGAGCAGGCAGAGTGATTTACTCCTTGGATGGATCTCAAAAAGATAGCTTCAGTTGGGGTCTTGGTCAGAGAAAAAATAACCAGGCTGAAATTCTCGGGCTGCTAAAATCTTGTCAGATAGCACGTGAAAATGACATTAAAGAAATACAAGTTTTTGGAGACTCCAAAATCCTGATTAAGATTTTAAATACGAATGATCACTTCAACAATCTAGTGATCAACAAAACACTGCAAAGGCTTCAACAAGTGCTGCAAGACTTATCCTCCTCTCTCTTTTTCCATATCCTAC
>ML805902.1:46406-69396 GCA_009831015.1 Picea engelmannii
TAGATTTGGCACTTCCTCACCTCATAAATTTGTAAGAATGGGAAATATTGTACTTAGGTTAAGCAGGAAGTTGTTCCCTTGTAATGATGGTTGATTTGGCCTAGGCCCAACCGGTTTCAATTATCAAATAAAATTACCCATTTTAGTTTAAAAAAAAAGAAAGAACGAGTGTTTCTATTAGAACTTTGGCCTTCATCACAAGACCTTGTTTGAATTAGGAGATGCAAAATATTGTATTGTGTTGAGCATAAACATATCAATTGAGAAAATTGCAAAAGTTTGCTCAAACATTCAATGCTCACCAAATACAACAATAGTTGCACTAACTACATCGAAAGCAACCTATCCAATTGGGGTCCATTGTTGTTATTGTGACATTTTGTTGTTAAAATAACAATCAATATGAATTGTTCCTCAAAGATGGTTAACTAGAACAAAGCAAAGCAACGATACATGTTGTGTCCTCTCAATCAAATTACAAATTCTTTGCATTGCACTACATCCTATTTTCCTAAATTCAACCATATGTACAATAGTATTTCCCAAGAATAACAATTTTTTTTTGTTAATTTCCCATTTTCAACTATAGTTGAATTGTTCTTACAATGATTTTTTTTCAAGTGTAAGAGCGACTAGCTTGCCAAATTGCCCCAACGTTCCTATTCAAGAACATAGTTTGCAATGGTTCAAAAGGAACTTGGACTCTGTGTACTGGACGACAACTTTTATCCACTTGTTAAATAATTATGCTAACCCACAAAGACTACATACTCTTGCTGATAACATAGTTAAACTTACATTGTTTTGGAAAATAATGTTATTTTCCATTTAGTCTATTGTAGACAATTCCAACTTTTTTCTCACACATATCAACATATATTTTGTGAACAAATTTTTAGTTTTCATATAGGTTGAAGGTGTTCTGCATGCAAAGAAACATTTTCTACCACCTTTTGAACCTTTTTGCAACAATTGCAAACAATTGCTATGAACATCTTTTTTTTATATCGTATATATTGGCTAGATATGCTCATTGTCAAGCAAACAAACCATACTTCTATGACCATAGCTTAGGATGCACACTAGAGACTATCGATACAAAGGTCACTTGCTCTCTACACAATCCATAGTTGCAACAAGTCTTCCCGAAATTAATAGAAACGTCTTTTGAGCAACATCAAAATGATATTAGTCAAACACTGACCAAACTATGACAATTTCACCTACAAGGAGCTTTTGCACTTTTAGTCGACAATGTTGTTGTTGCATACACAAACCAATATGACCCTATGCTATTGGGATGTTGTACCCTTATGAAAAAAATAAATGCAATGTATTAATGTTTACAAATCATTTGACATTTAGCCTATTAGGCTTTTTCATTTTACTTTTTTGGGAAAAAAGTAGAAACATTTTTCTGTCAATTTTGTTTTGTAGTGTCTGTTCGATTTACTTATTACTATGAGTTCTAAATAGCTCAGTCAACTAAAAAATGTGTCCAACCTTATCTCCTTCATCTTAAAATCTACATTGACATTCTATCTTTTCAATATTGGAAGTCTCACTAGACCAAATTTTGTTCATCTTTTGAAATCTAGTCAAATTGTCAAAGAATTGTTTCATAACATCACACCCATTGCCCAAACTATATTCACTCTAATGAGCTTTTACAAATTCTTGAAAACCAATGTAGAGAAACCAATGGGGATTGTATTTGAAATGAATTGTAGGTTTTGTTCCCCTACTTTGAAATTTTAAAATCACATGATGTTGGTCCACATCACCCCATTTCATAAGTAGAGATTTGAATTTTTGCATGGTCTTTCCCTTTCATCTCATTGCACCATCCAATTCCTAATGATATGAACTCAATGTCAATTAAGCTACACCAACTGCTAAAGTATCTAAAAAATTATCAGTGTTATCAAAATCCTTCTTTGAACCCCCTGGATCAGAATGAGAAAGTGTATAGTTCAAGTCCCCACTAATAATGTCGTTGTCTCACCTAAAAGAAGAATTCCCAAGACAAGGAACTACATTATTCTTTGTTTTAGGCTAAAAAACCATACATATTTATGATTCCCATTGTTTTATTTAGAGATTTAGACAAAAGGGAAACAAAGGTTGTAGATAGGATGGTTGCCTTTGTGCATAATCCAATCAAACGGAAAATGGCACCTAACATATATTCCTTTGAATCAAACAATGCATTTCATAATTTTTAGGCATATCACTACTTCCATCATTGTTTTATGGAGTACAATTATGTCTAGATTAGAATTGGCAATCCACTTTTTACAAGAGCGATTTTTAGACAATCTTAGTTCTCTAATATTGCAGAACTTCAAAACTATATATTTAACCATTTAGCAAGTTTGGTTGTCCTAAAGGCCCTAAGAGTCATCGATTTATTACCTTGCTTGCTTATACATCTATCCTCTTTTGTTGCATAATATTCTTCCCACCCCTGCATTCAACGAGTCCACCTAAACAGATTCTATACCCCCCTTATATGATTTATCTACTTAGTTGATTAACATCTAGTTACAGAGCTTGTGAGGTATCACATCCTTGAACACATGAGATCATGTAATTGAGATTCTAGAACAACAAGTTATCTCGTGTCTAAAACGATCATCAAAAACCAAATTGTAGTAATCTTTGCATTCAAATTAAATGATAGACAATTGTATTTTGTTGTTACTATTCTCTATGTCACTAGTATAAACTCCAATAGATATCCTTTGCATTCTTAGAAAAATTTAATAAAATGAGAAATACATTTATTTTCCTAATTTGTTCTTATACAAGTATTTTTACATACTTTTATATTAGTTTTATTGTATGAAACTTTTCTTTCAATTCCATACTTGCTCTCTTAAAACCATTTTGATTTACATTGTCACAAGATTTCTCAAATGCATTTTTCTACTTTTGTTTTTCTCACCTTTGACTTCACTACCGATGTTGTTACACTATTATTCAAACATAAACTAAAAACCAATATCTTTGAGTTTTTTATAGGCATTGCTAGAAATATCTATGCAGCAAAAATAGAACAACAACCACCTAATCTTCATGTCATCACACTCCTATAGGCACCATGGAAAAAAACAAAATTCTATTTACTATGGCTACTTGTTTCACAAGACTAAAAGCTTTTATACCTTGTATATTTCTTAAAACTTGTGAGAAATTGTCATTTGGCAACAACTTTGAACTTTTGCAACAAGTTTTTTAAAAACTTCCATGTCAACTAGGGAAAATATTAGTTGCCTCAAACTAACATATACATAGAATTCAAATATATAGCATGGAACTTATAGATGAATCATATATTATCCTTGAAAGTCATATTTTTGGAAAACGATTCTATATCAAAAGTTTATTTTCAACAATAAACTTAAATCTTTATTCTTCATGGGCATATTTTTGTCATTACTAGATAATTGTTATACTTTTATCATGTTCTCTTTTCCCTCCCATTCCACTTTAATTTTCATGGTATTAATTAATTCATTTTTTTGGTACTCTTAGAGTCGTATTCTACGTGATGCATTGGTTCAAGCAACATCTACACTATGTCCAATGCAAATCGGAAATTCAACTATTTGATATATGCTCAATGCAGACCCAATAATTTTCTTCTAGTTCTATCCCCATTATGCTTAAAAGTGTTGGTTTTGTGAAGGAAAATAGTTGCTTGAGAAAGCAAAATAGAGGTTTGTAAAAAAAATAAAATTGGTTAATGCCAAAATAAAATGTAGTCTTATAGTGTTTTACATTCCCTTGCATGTTGCCTTCTTTGATAGACACTAAAAGTACTACTTGTATAAAAGAAAAATTTACGTTCTAACAATAAATTCTTTTCTTTGTATTAGATAATCAAGTTAAACAAACAAGTAGACATTTTACTTCCATGTTTTTTTGGTCATTGGAATTCTTCAAATACATATTTCGTTCTTGTAATTGTTATCTTTCTTTTCTTCATTTCTACATTAAGTTGTGATTGTGCTTTTGCCTATTTTAAGCATTTCAACTACCAATCACATGGTCTATCTTGTGTTTATAAAGTTATCATCGGAATTATTTCCCTATGTCTCAAACATACCAAATTAGTGTTAAAAAATTGCTCGTTATTTACATTTCATTGCAAGATTCCTACTTACTTTTTGAATTTTTTTTTTTCTCTTCACGTCCACCCCTCAAAAAGCTATAAGATGTAGGGATATCACCACTATGTGACTTTTGTTTTTGTCACAAATTGTTCACGAAATTCCCACCACATGATGCGGCGAAAAAGGGGATTATGAAAGCAGGGCGACGATAAATGTTATTTATTCCATTTGCATGTAGGGAGTTAGGGGAGTGGTAAAGTTCATGCAACCCTCCTTTGAGGATAGAATTCCACTTGGGATTGCAAGAGGATAGCACTAAAACTAGTTTGTAGTACATGTTTGTGGAAAGTTGACCTTTCATTTTATTTGAGAGTACCAAGGGTTAAGCTCTACAATCAAATTAATACATGCATCATCATTCTAGTTATGGTCAGTTCAAACAACATTTTAACCACATAATAGAGAAGAGAACTTCAATAGGAAGGGACTTTAGGGAATGTGGTTTATGTTATGTTCTACTAAGATTCGATGTGTTATGCCTTATGTTTGATGCCATAGTTTGTGTCCTTTGGTTAATATCCACATTTTTCGTTTTATTCTTGCCCTAGAGACAATTGATCATCCATATTATACATATCAATTGCTAGAACATCTAGGCTCCCAATAGTGGAGGGATTAAGGTTGTTGTTGTCGTTGTCTCCCTCTTGCGTGTGACAACTTCGACATATGTTATTTTTCATGATTATTATTTATACTGGTGTTTTGGAGATTGTTGTAACCATTTTTTTTTTTAATTTTCATGTTTCTCCTCCATATTCTGGTTGCATGAGAAGAATGAAAATGTACATTGCTCCATTAAATGCATGTAACCTAGTTCTGCAAAAACAAAGATAAGAGAGAATCAAACATTCAGTAAATATAGTGTAGTGCATGCGTAATGATGCATTTAGGGTCAATAAGTTTTTCCTACTCTATCCACCAGGGACACACACAAGTTTTATTCAATGTGATTTATTCAATTTCATTTGCAAAGCTTCATTCTATAGGGGAATGCCCCAACAATGGCCCAAGTTAATACCTAAAGTAATCACAGGAGATGTGGTTTATGAAGTAACAAGGTGTCATGGAGACCACATCACTTCCCTTAAACCTATTTGTTGCTTATGCCAATTGGTGTTATTGGCCTCTACAAATTATATTGCTTTTGCTTTATTTTAATTCTCATAAATAAAATATAACATGGTTCTTACTGTAGTGATTCACTCTGGTTTATAGTCATTCAGGGCATGCTCGCTTCCATTTATCTAAATGCTTGTATTATACAAGTAAAATGAACTAGATATATCATGAAAATAACTAAATAACACTAGGTTTATTGGTATTTGCATTGTTACGTCATATTTGCATTATTAATATACCTTTTAAATTTTGCATCAAGGATAAATATTGTTTATCAGATGCACCAATCAGACCTACCATGGGGGATGTCCTTGATGTGGCCCTCTAGCATGGTGCTAAGGATAAACGATTCAATCCATGATGGTCCTCCCTCTTAAATACACTACATATACTTGATGTTCCCGAACTCAACCTCCAATGACCTCATCACTGGCACAATCATAGATAGGATGTTCGAACCACCTACAATTTGTAGAGATGGACACATAGTGCACTTTAATCCCTAGAAAGTATCAAATCCATCTTATTCATATTTTCAGAGGGATGTGGGGTTTGTATTGGAGTTATGACAATGTACCATGGGGATATTCAAATAGTAGTGATGGCGATCGGGTGCAGGATAATATAGACATAGATAAAAATGGTGAGATACCATAGGATTGTTGAATGGTGTTGTCATTGATGTCAAAGTCAGTCATTGGTGATCAACATGAAGAAGCCTATGGGTTTACTTGAAGGAGTCTCGAAAGTAGTCCCCTTATGACATAGATTTAAGCATGGTCCTCACAAGAACATGCTTTGAAGAAGCCCTAAAACCAAGTGAAGAATCACCTAAAATCAAGTGAATAAGTCTACAAATGTCCAAGATAGAGATTGCAAGATGGATATAGTTGAAAGTATTATTTGTGGTCAATTTGGATACCCTATATTTGAGGGAATTTTTACCCTACATGACTAACTCAAATGGAAGCAAAAGTTACATGGTTGGAGATATTATTCTGAGACCTTTCCGATGGTATATGGAAGTCCCTCTAACTCTCTAGGAATGAGGAGAAATGATTTTTTTGATCCGAAAACCCAGCCAGAAAATTGAGGATAGTTCATCTAGGTTGGCCCAAAAACTAAAAATAGGGATATAACTACTATAAATACAAGATATATTTTCACATTTTTAGTGTATTCAATCTTGTGATATCTTAGCACAAGTTTGGCAATGAAGGTACTGGGAGGATAAAGAGCTCTTATGAAGGATATTTTCTAGTCTTATGGTGATGTTTTGATCGTTGCTATGGGTTTGCTATAGTATGGAAGGTTGATTCTTTGCAAAGGGTTCTATGTGGTTGTTGGGGTCTATGTGTGGAACCATATGAACCTAAGACCTCTATATGGACCCAATTTGATGATCATGATGTATCAATGATAGTGATAGAGACGATGACAGTCTATGTGGACCTAGTTTGATGATAATGATGTATCAATGATAGTGCCAGAGACAATGACAATGACATAGACAATGAAATTGACAGAGATAGTGACAATGATGGTGACAGTGACAGGTTGATTATTTTATATACATATTTGAGGGTGGAAGGAAGGGGCAAAGAAAGGGGGTTGGAGCCTCCTTCCAGTTGGAGCTGGAGAATCTAGGGAGTTGTAACTTCCTTTAGGCTGGAGGCTGTAAAATAAGGGCTTGAAGCCTCCTTCTAGTTGGAGCTGTAGAATTTTGAAATTTGTAGCTTCCTATGAATGTAATCTTGTTATTTTATAAGAAAAACATTTCGTAGATTTCCATGTAAATCTATTGTGCACTATGTATTTCTTCTTTTGCTCTTTATTGTATATTGGAATGCATTTATTAGATTGAAAATTTAAAGTTTATAAGGTGACAAATTGTACTTGATACTGATCCACCCCCCTCTCAGTATCAACAATTGGAATCAAAGCAAGTTACCTTCAGAACAATCTAATCATTGGAAGGAAGATCGTGAGCAAAAATGGAAGGCCACATTCCAAATGGGATTCCACCATTTGATGGAAACAATTATGCATACTGGAACAACAAAATTAAAAATTACTTGAAAAATTTAGGAGTGGATATTTGGCTCTTAGTTGTCAATGGCTATAAAGTTCCAAAAAACACTCCAACCGATCCATATGAGAAGAAATTAATGAACTGTAATTCAAAGGTTAGGTATGTTATCATAAGTGGATTGACACCAACTGTTTCTAGCAAGGTGATGGCTTGCAACACAACTAAAGAGGTTTGGGATAAACTTCGAAATATTTATGAAGGCGATCTTAAAGTCAAGTAGGTCAAAATTCAATGACATAGAGCACATTTTGAAAATATGAAAATGAATGAAAAAAAAGATATTGCAACCTATTTGATTAGAGTAGATGAAGTTTTCAATGCCATCATAGGATTAGCAGAAGAAGTCAAAGAATTCTTGGTTGTACAGAAAGTGTTGAGATCACTTCCTTTGAAATATGATGCCAAGGTCTCGACCATTGAAGAAACTAGGGATTTGACCAAAATAACAATGGATGAACTACATGGGACCCTCACATCATATGAAATGAGAACATATACATAAAATGGATAGAAAAACAAAGAAACAAATTTTAAAGCCATGAAGAAAACAAGGAACAAAGAATACAGGGTAGAAGAAATACCATGCAATGAATCAGATGAAGAAGAAGCATATTTTGTAAGGAGGCTCAGGAGGGGAACTGAAAAATACAAAGGTAAGTTACCTTTTAAATGATTCAATTGTGGTAGAGTAGGACACTATGCTAAGAAATGTCCTTTTGAATAAAATAAAGCTTCCATAAGAAAAATAGTCTTTACTCCAAGGCGGACATCAGTTCTTCAGATGAAAGCAGTGGAGAAGAAAGGGAAGTAAGGGGAGTTCTCTTTATAACTTGAGAAACTCAGAATGATGACTACAAAAATTCCAAAATAGATGAAATAAATTTTGAATAAGAGTTTGATGTAGAGACCAAAGAAGCATACATATAATCTTTCTTGTGAAGCAAAGACATCACAAAAAGTGAACAGGAAGATGAAGAGAATCTTGAAAAAATGAAGCATGTTGAAGAAGAAAATATCAAGTTCAGAAACAAAAATAGAGAGTTAAAAAAATAATTAAAAAATTGTGAAGAAGAGAATCATGAGCTTGAAAAGATAATTGATAGTTTGAATGAGCAATTAGATAAATCCAAGAAGACTGAAGATTATGAGAAATTGAAAGCAGAATTGGATCACACAAGAAAAGAGATGATGTTGACAATGGAAAAATTGAATTACTACAAGAAGTTTGAAAGAAGTACTGAAAATTTAGATGAAATTCTTAGCAAACAAAGATCACCTATTGATAAGACAAGACTTGGATATGACAACATTTTGAAGACAACAAATACAGATAAAACATACATGGAAGATGAAGGAAATTCTAGAAACTATGCAAATGCCTTAATAAGTGGAATCAACAAACAAGAGCAAGTTGAAGAACAACAAGAACATGACACCTCCAACTAGAACAAAAGATCATAATTCAAAAGGGGTGAGATACCAACAAGGTCCTTTTCTACCAGGTATGAGAATGTTTTTCTTGGTCATTTTTATGCTTGCAAAAACTTTGGACACAAAGCAATTCACTGTAAAATCAATGTAAGAAACAACTATATGAGAAACATAAATGATTATGGATATCCAAAGGACAATCATGTAAATAGTAGATCTAGAAATGCTCATGGACTTGTCAACACAAATTACAATCAGTTTGATCCACTGATGGATTAGAGCATTGTGTGCTACACATGTAATAATATTGGTCACAAAGCACAATATTGCAGAGATATGAAAGAAGATTCTCCTATAATAAAACCAACTACAATATGGAAAAGGAAAGAGAATCCAAGCAAGGAAGATTGTCGATTAACACTGCTTGCTGAAAATAAAGAAGATGAATGGTACATAGACAATGGGTGCTCAACATACATGACTGGAGACCAAAACAAATTCACCACCTTAAAGAAAAGAAAAAAATGGTAGTGTTGCATTTGGAAATGTCTCCTCTGTAAAAATACTTGGAAAAGGTGTAGTGAGTCTTGGAAGTGAAAATGTAAAATCACAAATGTCTTACTAGTTGAATATTTGAAGCATAATCGCATTCGTGTCAGTAAAATATGTGATCATGGACACAATCTTAAGTTTGATTCCCGAAGATGTGAAATTAGAGAAGAAGACTCAGGAAGATTGGTTGCAACATCAACGAGAAGACCAAATAACATATACATCCTAGACAAAGAGGAGAGAAAGAGGATT
This sequence comes from Picea engelmannii, assembly GCA_009831015.1. NCBI lineage: Eukaryota > Viridiplantae > Streptophyta > Pinopsida > Pinales > Pinaceae > Picea > Picea engelmannii. The sequence goes on from ML805902.1 coordinate 56,031, forward strand.
GAAGTCACACACAAGAGCTCCAAGGAATATAACAATGAAGGAAAGGATAAGAAGATAGAAAAGGAAGGTGAAATACTATTTAGCACCATGAGTTCAGGGGGAGCAACCCCAAAGAGAAGAGTTACCCTTTTCCATTGATTTCAAAGGGGGAAAGAAAGATTAGGAGCATGATGACAAAGGGAGTATGAGTGTTTCCATCAGTGAAAAAGGGGGAGATTGTTGAATGGTGTTGTCATTGATGTCAAAGTCAATCATTGGTGATCAACATGAAGAAGCCTATGGGTTTACTTGAAGGAGTATCCAAAGTGATCTACTTATGGCGTAGTTTTAAGCATGGCCCTCATGGGAAGACGCTTTGAAGAAGCCCTAAAACCAAGTGAAGAATCCCCTAAATTCAAGTGGAGACACCTACATATGTCCAATATAAAGATTGCAAGATGGAGATAGTTGAAAGTATTATTTGTGGTCAATTTGGATACCCTATATTTGAGGAAATTTTTACCATACATAATTAAATCAAATGGAAGCACAATTTACATGTTTGGAAATATTATTCCGAGACCTTTCCAACGGTATATGGAAGTCCCTCTAACTCCCTAGGAATGAGGAGATATGAGATTTTTCGTCCGACAACCCAACTAGAAAATTGAGGGCAGTTTAGTTAGGTTGGCCCATAAACTAAAAATAGGGACATAACTACTATAAATACATGATAGATTTTCAGATTTTTAGTGTATTCAAGCTTGTGATATCTTAGCACAAGTTTGGTAGTGAAGGTACTGGGAGGATAACAAGCTCTTATGAAGGATATTTTCTAGTCTTATTGTGATGTTTTGATCATTGCTATGGGTTTTATATAGTATGGAAGGTTGATTCTTTGCAAATGGTTCTATGTGGTTGTTGGGGTTTATGTGTGGACCCATGTGGAAATAGGAAATCTATGTGGACCCAATTTCTATATGGACCTAGTTTGATGATGATGATGTATCAATGATAGTGACATAGACAATGACAATGACAAATAGACAATGACAATGACAATTCTAGTCTATGTGGATCCAGTTTGAAGATAATGATGTATCAATGATAATGCCAGAGATAGTGACAGTGATAGAGACAATGACATTGACAGTGACAATGACATGTTGATTCTTTTATATACATATTTAATAGTGGAAGGAAGGGGTAAGGAAAGGGGGTTGGAGCCTCCTTCTATTTGGAGTTGGAGAATCTAGGGAGTTGTAGCTTCCTTCAGGTTGGATCCTATAAACTAGGGGGTTAAATTACCCTTCCAGTTGGAGCTGGATAATATTAGAAGTTGTAGCTTCCTATTAATTTAATCTTGTTATTATATAAGAAAAACATTCTATGGATTACCACGTAAATTTGTTGTGCACTGTGTATTTATTCTTCTTCTCTTTATTGTATACTGGAATGCATTTATTTGATTTAAAAGTTAAAGTTTAAAAGGTGATAAATTATACTTGATACTGATTCACCCCCCCTCTCAGTATCAACAAGGATTGGTGTGAAAATGCATGTTTAGTGTTGAAATCTAGGTTTGGGTTCCTTTCACAGATGAAATAGACATTGGTTGGCATTATTATAATGACAATTGAGCCAAAGAAGATTTATAGTCTTCCATAGGGCTCTCAAATATTGAATACTCCCTTGGACAAGTGAATTCATGTAGTCTTTCATAGCGTCATCATTGGGAGTGTTAAATGAGTAGTCTAATATGATTGTCCACTATTCTAATGGGTTGTTTTGACCTAAAAAATAGTCTTGTAAGATGAGCATAAGTCGTTATTGATGCCTTCATCACCGGGTAAAGTGTTTGATGCCATATATGTTGAAGGCCCCACCATTCTTTGGATTTTTTTCTATCTTTTCACTCCCTATTCTAAAGTTTCTCAAGGTCAATTTAGTTGAAGTTTCTTCCTTCTAGACGCTATTGAGGCAACTTATTAGGGTCCTACCCTAACCTACCTACTTTAGGCTACCTAGGAGTTAGTTAATTGTTGCATGTAGCCATCTTATTCGAATAAGGCCCATTGGATAATAGTGGATAGTTATTTAGTGTAAAAGGGTCCATTAGGTAATTGGTACCCATTCGTGATAGGACCACAAGTAGTTAGGGGTTTTTCTATGGAAAAATTTATTTAAGAGATAGGAGACTATGCAATGTTTGTCTTGTGTTGTGTATTTGGAGATTTGCTTGGTGAAAGGCCTCCGCACCTTAAGAAGCAAGTGAATAATGTTTCCTTCTTTGGATTATCTTAATACAAGGGTATTTCTTACATCTTTCATATTATTATTATCTCTTGTATATGGTTATTGCAATTATATTCACTGTATACTTGGTTGTGTTTCTATTAAGGGTTAATGAACACTACAAGTGGTATCAAAACTCTTTCCTAAGCTATCACACATTCGAATTCCTGTAGAACTTTTTTTCTAAGATAGAGACGTGTTTTGGAATCCTTAAATAACACATTGATTTGTCATTGAGTGGGTAAAACTGTGGTTGGGAAGAACACACACAAAAAATATAAGTGGAATCAATTTGTTGGAAACCCTTGTAACCCATGCGGGTACCCCTTCATGTAGAATCACATAAAAAAACACCTATATACATAATCTCACTTTCGCATACTACCTTTCGGTATATCGAAAGTCCCAAAGGTATACTTGAAACCAACTATATATCAACTGATCGATTGTCTTGTTGCTAAAGTACATCGAGAATAAGACTGAAGGATATCACTCTCTAATACTTAGGTAGTCAAGTCATATGGCTAAGGGCATGATTGAGTTTCCTTAGTTAGTGCCCTGAGATATTGGGTTGAGTACTACTGTTGGACCCCACAAGTATATCAGAGAGCTATAGCTCCTAACACTTCTCTGTCTCTAGGACCTACAAACCCTAGGTTCTACAGACAACCAATGAAAGTCCTACATCTTTGCATCCAAAAGGAATTTAGATGTTCTATCATCTCAATAAAAATTAGTTGGGATTAATACTCCCACAAGAGTAGTACTTAGAAAAAATAAAAGTAAAAATAAAAAATCCCCCCAACACCATTATGGGAGACCTATCTCAAAATATTCCTTTCATCATGTTGATTGTGTTGGTATACATCTTAAGTAACCCTTTTCAAGTGGACCTGACAATACAATGATTTTGTTGGAAATATTTTTGTCATTGATTTCAAAGACATGGGAAGATTATAGATGTGCAAGATAAAGATTGCAAGATGGATATTGTTGGAAATATTGTTTTTGGATTTTCGATGCTCATGTTGGATACCCTATTTTTGAAGGCCTTTTTACTCTAAAGACCTAGCTGAAATGGGAGCATAGGATATACTGTTGAAAATTTTATTTTGATACCTTTCCAATGGTATATGACACTCCCTCTAAATCCATAGGAATGAGGAGATATGAAAGATTTTGTTAGGTCAACCCAACCAAAAAGTAGAGGTCATCCCAACCAGTTTTACAAGTCGGCCCCATAAGTGAATGTAGAAAACTATAAATATAGGATATATGTGTGAATTTGTAGAGAATCCAAACAAAAAGAGCAAGTAAAAATGTGCATAAGAGATCTAAGGTGCAAACAAGGAGCTGGGGAGTATTCTTGGGGTCTAAAGGTGCGGAAGAGGATTTTTCTTGGAGTTTTAAGGGTGCGTTATGAAGGACTAAGGTCTATGATGCTGCAAAGTGCGATGTTTTGAGGTTGTGATGATACAATCTGGAATTATATTCTGGGAATGATGCTATGAGGTTTTCTAGGGTATGAAGGCTAAATTTGACCAGGTTTTTAAGCTATGTCTGGGGTATGAAGCAAGGAGAGGCGCTGGAGAATGAAAGTTAAGGGTATATTGATGTTGTGAGATGCATGAAATATGAAGCATGTAGGTGAATTCACAAGTACTATGTGTATGAAGATCTTCGATTGTTGCCTATATAGGTCTTACTTAGTTGGTGCTCAGCTGAGGAGATTGGTGTCTCGAGTAGGTTGGTGCCTACACAATATCTTGCTGAGTTGGTGCTCATTGAAAGAGATTGGTCTCTCGAGTAGGTTGGTACCTACACAATATCTTGATGAATTGGTTCTCAATTGAAGATATTGGTGTCTCTATTAGGTTGGTTCCCACAAGATTTGTAACAATAGGTTGGTGCCTATAGACATTTTATAAAGATAAGTTTTTTTTTTTCTTCCACAAGGGTTTCCAAATTAAACTCTATGTATTGTGATTTAAGTTTACATGCATTTACTATTTTAAAGATAATGAATGATTGATGAATGCTCATTTAAAGAAAAAAGTATCTTATAGCGATTCACCCCCCCCTAGTATAAGCATAAGTTCAACAATTAGTTTCAGAGCAGGTTCCTTTGGAAATAGTCTAACCATTGGAAGGAAGACATCAAGAGAACACATGAATCCATTTTTTGACAAAGAAGAAAGTGATGGATATGTTTTTGATATTAACAAATAAGGATCATGACCTTGATGAAACATAAAAAACAATTATCATCTTGAAGACTCAACTAGAAGAGGCAAAAATGATAGAAGAAGTGGTGAGAATCCAACTGAAAGAAAAGGAAGAAATTTGCGAGAAGCTAGAGGCTGAAATAATTTCCTTAAGAAAGGAACTAGAGAAAACAACCACTAAATTGAGTAGAATCTTGAAGTTTGGAAAAGGTAATTAAATCTTAGATAATATTCCCAGTCACCAAAGGTCACCATTCATCAAGACAAGTATTGGCTATGACCCAAAACAAAAGACCCCCGAGGGTGATGCAAGCACTAAGGTCACAAAGGCATCAGAAAAGGAAAATGAAGAAAAGCCTAAAAGCTATGCTAATATTATCAAATGCTCCATCAACAATGAAATCAACTATAAGAAAGGAAATGATGACCAATAGAAACTTGATTCTTCTCACAAGAACAACAAGAATGAGTTCATAAGAGTTGTTCCACTTAGAAGGCCTTTCACAACCCAGTACCAAAATCCCTTTCTTGGTTATTGTTTTTCTTGCAATAATTTTGGTCATAAGCATTAGATTGTAGAGCTTATGCAAGAAGTGATCATATGAGAATATAAATAGAGGTTCTTATAAAACCTCAAAAAATGATTATGTGAGCAACGAAACCAAAAGTTCTCATGGGTTTGTTGATAGAAACTACAATTCATTTGCTCCCCTACTTGATGACAATACTGAATGTTATAAGTGCAATAACTATGGGCACATAGCATGTGACTGTAGAAGCAACATAATACGGTCTCCTAAACAAAACAGGGAAGAAGATGTTCTTACGAAGCATAGCGAATAATACACAAAGGTGTGTAGAAGGAAGCAAGAAGAACCAAAGAAGGAAGAATGTGGACTTTCAATGTATGCTCAAGACAAAGGAAGCCAATGGTACATTGATAGTGGATGTTCAAAACACATGACAGGGGATCAGAAAAAATATCTCACCCTAAAGGAAGAAAAATGAGACAACATTACCTTTGGGGATAATGCTTCTGCAAGGATAGCTAGAAAGTGTACCATTAGTCTTGATAATGGAAAGACTAAAACAAAAAATGTATTGTATGTTGAAGGGTTAAAACACAATCTTCTAAGTGTCAGTCAAATGTGTGATCAAGGTTACAACCTCACATTTCATTATAAAGGATGTGATATAAGGAAAGAAGGTTTAGGAAGATTAGTGGAAACTGCAAATAGAACCCTAAGCAATGTATACATTCTCGATGAAGTCAAAGGAGAAAAATGTTGTATTGGGTCCTAACTGCTGAGCAAGATGGAATATACCAAAGGAAGACTTGGGAAGAATGAATAGGGTATTGTTGTTCCTATTACACCTGAGAAGAAGTCACCAAGAACAAGTCTTGGATATGATGTTTCTGTTGCCTCCCTGCCTACACCCGGCCTTGCTACAACTAGGGAAGTTTTATTTGTTGCAGGTGGAGTTTACATTGGTTTTCCATAAGAGAAACCCATTGTTGACTGTGTTGAATAGATTGATGAGTTTCTTGCTCCTCACATGCCATAATTTGAGAATATTGTTACAAATGACATTGTTGCTGATGTGCTAGGTTGTTCTACTTCTGTAAGCTAACCAAAACTTGAGCCTACATACTTTGATCATCCAACACAAAAATTTGTCCCATATCATCATCCTCTTCATACAAACTGAAGGAATGACAATAATGCTTTCAAAACTTTGCAGAAAAGACATGAATGACATAATTGTGGATCAGTGTTGACAACCAGGATAGATTATGGTTGGATTGATGCATGGTCGTGGCATAGTTTAACCAAATGTTTGAGGACTTCCTATCGTTGTGTATCATAAGCTGTATAGTTGTGCAACAATCCTCTTACTTAATGATGATTTCCTTGGAAGTGTTCGACCGAGGCTTGATCTGACATGACAATAGATTGGAGTTTCCACTAGGATATTGGTCGACTGAGGTCTGACTAGACATGATAGTCGACTAGAGTTTTGACTATATTGGTCGAATGAGGTTCAACCATACATGAAAGTAAAATGAATTTTCGACTGGGATATTTGTCAGCTAAGGTTCGACCAGAGATGACAATCGACTGGACTTTCAATTGAGTATTCGTTGATTGACTTTCGACTGTGCTGTGTGCGACTAGTGTTTTCGACGATAAATATTACTACTACTTATCAATCCCTCAATTGTATTTAAGTGGGGGACACTACTTATCGTACCTACTTAATAGAGACTGATTGACTGGCCTGTGTTGTCTTTTTTCTAGTCGACTGACCAACTGGGACTGTGTTTTGGACAATAGTTTTGCAACCAGTTTTGCATTAATCAACGTTAGTGGTGACAATGTACTTCAGTTTTCTTTAGGACGATTGTTGTACCATGTTTGATCAACTTTTTAGTGAGAACAAATTAAGGGGGGCAAGCTGTGTGCTATGTAATTTTTTTTCTCCAAGCTGAGTTGGGGCGGGTGTTGGAACATTGGGTTCCTTGGTAAACCTCACCTTGTCAGAGTAAGGGATTTGACCATTCTTTGGGTCCAATCATCGACTAAACTAATGGTTGACTGTGTCCACATTTGGATTCCAGTTCCACTTTTTATGGAAAATTACAACCGATGCAATCTATGGTTGTTTGGTTGGTCCATATCCAAACCTATTTATAAACGGTCCCTCAGATCAATCTATAATCATCGAATCATGAAGATCATTTGTGCTTCAGTGCAACGATGTATTTAGACACCACCACTTCCTTTAGATCCTTTGTTCCCCTCTACGATTATTTGTCTGTCCCAATAGATGAAAGAAACCTTCCAGGATTATTCTGTGACCATATGTTATTCCATCAATGAAGAGTATAATGAAGAAATACATGGCTAGTATGATTTAGAGGATGAGTGTGATGATTGGTATATGGATAGTTGTCATTTTTGGGATGATAACTATTTTCATCTTCTATTTGATGACTCTACTCCACCTTATGAAGATAACCTCATGGAGGGAAGTCAAGATTTGGTTATGACTACTAGTTTTCAACATGCCTTTTCTCCAATACTAGTGGGTTATGTGGATGCTTTCTTGAATATGGATGGATGTATACATTACCTAGGTAAGATTTTGGAGGACCATTTTCAGTCAGCCATTAAGTTCAACACTTGGACATGGGGCCCAAGTTTAAAGTGGAGCTTATGGGACTACTTCAACATGGTGACTAGTACTTGTACATGGAACCTTGTTTCTTTGGATTTCTTCAACATTGTGGTCAATACTTATCCATGGGACCCTAGTATATGATTGTACTTCCTCACAACAAGCGTTGAGGACAACGATTTTCTAAGGGGGTTGGAATGTAGTGTACTTAGGGGAATAAGAATAAATTTATGGTTATGTATTGATATGTAATGAAGGCTATCATTAGTAATAGTTCCTATGTAGTAGTGTGAACATAACTATTGTAAGAGGGCTTACTAGAAGCTTCATTCTCTAGAATATTTTCAGGAGGTAGATAGTATTATATAAAGAAGTACAAGTAATTTAATGAAGCATGGTGAAATTGATTGTAATTGATAAGTAAGGATTGATTGAGAAGTGTTTCCTTCCTTAAGGAATGATTAATCATGTTACCCTACCTCAAGGGTTTTCTCTCTAATTATTATGTTCATTCTTGTGTGTGTATGATTTGGTTTATTGTTGAAATTAAGAGTTTCTCTTATGTTATACTTTAAGATTTACTGAGCACATAACAAAAGGGTTCCATTGTTACTTTTATTTGTAGTGGCATCTCATTCCTTTTTGTAGACTTTCCCATTCCTTGGCACTCATCACATTGTGATACACATTCTTTGGTGTCCTTGTCAATTGTTGGCTAGTAGTACCTTGTTTGAATAACTTTGTAGGTTGTCCTCTTTGCTACAAAGTGGTCCCCACAATGTTGAGCATGTCAAACATGTACTATGTCATGTATCTCATCTTCCCAGATGAAGCAATGCAATATTTGTTCTAGTTCAAGATTGAATAGATAACTTCTACTTTATGTGTATGTGGCACTTTTTCTAACAATTTTGTAGCATTATTTGTATGTAGAGTGATGATGAAAATTTCCTGTAGGTAGATAATTTGATATGCTAGCAAACCATGGGATTTCATTAAGATTGAAAATACGTGTTCATTTGGAAATGAGTCATCAATAATTTCCCGATCTACAATATTTTTTAGTTTAGACGAAAAAACATGCAACACCATTTTATTTTATGGGTTTGTCAAGTATGGTCAAATCAAATTTTTGTAATAACAACAACCATCTAATGATACTTGCATTCAAGATTATTTTTTTCATTAAATATATGATGGATGAATGCTCAATGATAAGCCCTAGAATTGCTAACTTTTTCTCATCCATTATTGATTATTTTACCTTCCATAAGCCCTCCAAGTTCTCAATTTCATACATGAATTGTTGCTATAATTATCAATTATTATCCATTTCAATTTATCTAGTATTTTCTTGTGAATTGTTGTGTTTGGCATAGTTATGAGATCACAATGATAGGATATTTTGGTTTCATAATTAACTTAGTCAAAAGGTGCCATTTCCATATGCCATGGAATAACATGATGCCAAATCCTATTCTATAGAATGCCAACGAATATGATTTTTTAGCCTCTTGCCTAATTAGTACCGACAAATATGATTATGTATCCTCCTACTAAATGCTACTAGAGAATACGATTTCATAGTGTCTTACCTAATAGGGATAATGAATTTGATTTTGTAACCTCCTGTGGAATGTTGCTGGTGAATTTGGATGGACAAATTTTGTATGCTTGTGCTGTAGAATTTATAATTATCTCAAAAGAATGGATTCTATAGAATATATTACCAAGTTAATGAGCGTATTATAGAATACACAACTATGTCAAACAATGGATTTGTGCTAAGGAATGTGTCATAAAGGTAATATTTATTATATAAACCCATAGTCCAACATTATAAGCATTTGGAATGTGCCTCTCACAATGTGGCATAGTAAGCATGATGAAAACTATCTCATGGCATTCATGCATCATGCTAGTAAATTTTCTGGATAAGAATTGTGTGTGAGGTTTAGCTTCTGATGTCCCTGATGATGGGTGGAGTGTCCACTCAAAACGTTGGACATTTCAAAACCTCACACATAATTATTATCCATAAAATTTACTAGCATTATGATTAACTGTGGAAACCTACATACTCGAAGCCATGCATCAATTCAAGTAGTTACAAAACTCAAGTAAAATTGGCCACTTCTTAGATTATTCATGATGACCAATAACATATCGTTGATTTGTAGAAATTCTATTAGAGGGAGCCACAAATTTCTTGGGATCTATTCCATGAGATATCTAAGCTCATACTTGTATTTAAATTAAGTTCTACAACCTAGGATATAGGTTAGCAATGATACCAACAAGAGCTAGGATCAATTTTCCTTCATTTGACATTGTAATTTCAAATTCATTGAAGCTATTGTGAGATATAATTTATTATTTCCATTTTCCTACTATTAATAACATTTTTGTTTGAGGGATTCAATGCCTTGGTTTCTTCAGAGTAAGGGAACGTTCTAAAGCAAGAAACCAATGGTTGAATCCCCTTTAGCCATAGATTATATTGCTTTTTATTTAATTTCTTAATCATTGTAACTTTATTTCATTGTTTTTTTGTATGTTCATTACTATTTTTATTTTATTTTGCAACTACATATGTTCAAGAATCCATGGATTCTTCAACTGCATGTTACATGGTTGAAGAATTCATTGTGCATTCATTATGTAGCTGCAACTACTTTTGGATTCCTCTTCCAACATTCCATGACCATGTGGTTGGCTAAGGAATCAATGTATTGGTGTGAACACCACATTGTAGAGTAGATTTTATACTTTCCATAGAATTCCTACTTTGAGTGGTGTGTGGTTCCTCTTTCAACATGCCATGATCTCATGATTGGTTGAGGAATCAATTTAATTTATTTCATGAGATTAGATTTACTTTCTAGCAATTGTATTTCAATTCCTATAAGGTAAAGGCATTCCGCAATAGTGAGTTGAAGTACAAAATGGGCAAGACTTGCCTATGGAAACTCATGCCATAGAATACCCACACATGTATTCCATACATAAGAAACATAATTTATATTATCAACACATAGGACCAACAATACAAAGTTCATTCAACAACACTTGAAGTCTTGGAGGTTGCATTGCCCATGCAGAACATTTCACAAGCTTATGTTCCTTAGTTGATAATTTAAATGCAAGTTGGGGATTTAACTTCTTATATGTTGTTGTAATTCTTTGAATCACCAATTTTTGGCACCATTTCTGGGGAAGTGCTAAAATATTCAAGGAAGAAAGCACTACTGAATGTGGATTCCACTATAAAAGGGAGAAGGAACCAAGGTTCCTAAGAGTTTCATTTTGTAAGTGGTTTTGTTTTCTGTATTGAGTAGTTTTTTTATCTACATGAATTCATGTAGGGATAATTTAGTTCACATTCATACAAAAAAAATTGAAAATTTGTGTAGGGCAAGTAGAAAACATTCATTCGGGGATATGGAAACAACAAGAAAAAAGTTAGGGAATAATCTCTCTTTCATTGCTTTGATTTTGCACCACTATGAATAATTTCAGTGTTGAATAATAGTTTGGCTCCATGTGTGAGTTATCTTCCTTATGTTTGTCCACTTCATTCAAATTTTGTTCTTATGACCAATATTGAGTATGCACAATCTAAATTTTTGTTTAGGAGAAACTATTCACTCCACCTCACTCCATGTCATCTTGCATTCCTTGCTAGCAGCCATTGCTATATTTTCTTTTAAAGTTAATGACAACATAAAATGAAAGATATTAGGCTTTTCTAATCTTGCATGCATTATACTTGTCCCGTTGTGAATCAACTCTTGACCTTCGAATCCATCTCCTGTGATGCATTAAATGCACATATATGCAAGTTGAACACAAATACCTATTGCTATAGAATGCTTCTACATTTTTCTTGCTATGGAATCACTTGTTACCGTATTTTGTTAAATCTTAGTTTGATGAAGAGTCATTTGTTGCTTCTGTAGTTGTTGAATTTCATCATTCATGCAATCCTATTTCAACATATATGTCATAGTTATGAAACATGTCATGAAAATCCTTTGTTGTCACAAACTACATCCATTACCCTAATCATAGATTCCCACCACTTACATTGCAAGCCTCCACTCAATACCCTAGATAACAACACACTTTGTCTCATTATCCTTAAAATACTGTTTGGTTGAAATATTAGTGCATACCATGCATAAATCTAGCCACAATATTAACAAGAATATTTGTTGCCTCCTCCTCAATAAAATAAGGACCAACAAGCCCTTTTCTCAACTCCTTAGCATTATGACTCCTTGTTGAGTCTACACCAATTCCAATAACAAGTGAGATGGTACTGATAAGTGAGTTATTTAGCTTGTGGAAACTCTAACCTGCTATAGAAATCACCTCTTACATAATCATACTAAGAAGAATGTATTAGCCTAGATTTGAATTCTTTAGAGCAGCTATAAAATCTTTGTGTTAAAATGATCTTAAAAAGAGGTTTACAAGGCTGCAATAAATTCTTTACATAGGGTTTGACATTGCATTTCTATTTATGTCAAAATTTTAGGTTGTTTTAGGTTGCATTTGTAAACCATCGTTAGATAAATCTTGATGTAGAGGGATTAAATTCTTTATAGTTAATTTCTTTGAAGGGAAATTAACATCATATTGACACTTCTCAACGTTCTTAAAAATCACATCCTCAACACTTGCTTAGAAAATTAAGCCCAACTCTTTTCGTAGCATTTTGAATTGAGGAAATTGCTGAAACATAGTCAAGACAATWACATTTTGAGGGACTAAATGGAGACATTTAAAAAAACATGCTTATAATTTGTATGGTCCTCAAACTCTATTTTTCAATCCAATTTGAATCACTTCATTTTGATATTGTATGAAAAAATTATCCCCAAAATAATGACTGCTTCTCCCGAAATATGCATCGTGACTGTTTCTTAGCATATTTGGCATATCAATTAAATACATTTTTAAAACATATTTTTATTCGAGAGATATAATAATCTATTTTCATATCCCACTAGAATCATGTCATTTTAACATCTAATGAAATAGTTATGCCTAAAAGCATAATAGTTGGTCCAAGCTGGAAATTGAGAACAACTCTTTGATGTATACTATTCAATATCATATTTGACATATCAAATCAAAGTGTTTTTAAAACCTATTTCTAGTGGATATAGGTCCATGAATTCACTTTCAACTACCATTGGAATCATGCCAATCCAACCTAGAAATTGCAAATAGTTTTGTAATACAAGATGTTTTTTTAGCATAATTGACATAGCAATTCAATGCACTTTAAAAACATATTTTATTAGAGATAGATATAGAAATCTAATTCAATTTGACTTTGGAATCACTTCAATTTAATATCATAGAAAACAATTATCATTAAAACATCGTTGGGGAGTCCGGTGAGTCTCGGCTAGATACCACTTCTCAACATGTTAAAATATGAAAACTAATTAATGAATAATTTTTAGATATGCTTTATATGAATTATTTGCAATCATTTTTTTTATATTTATTTGAAAAAGAAAGTCCCCATATCTCTCTTCTTCCATAATCTCACCATATATTGTGAACAAGTGTTAATATATCTTTGTAGGTCACCAAAGGGTCAACTAGGTCACAAATTAAGGTGTAAATCCCAACGAGGTGTTGCAGATTTCATGGCATTTAGCTTTTTTTTT
>ML805902.1:77825-107064 GCA_009831015.1 Picea engelmannii
GGGGACGCCTTTGTTGCTGAGGTTTTGGCTCTATCTTGATAGATCAAGTTTATCTTGGGTTTCTGATAAACCTGGGTTTAGTGGGAGCTTGTAGTGGTGATTCATGCGTTGAAAGAGAATGTCGAGCAGTTCTAGAATCGAGATTGGGAAATTCAATGATTAAAACTTTGAGCTATGGAAGATCAAGATGGAGGACCTTCTTGTAGACAAAGAACAATGAATTGTTGTGGATCATGTTACACAACCTTTTCGTACACAACCTACTACTACACAATCTACTAATACACAAAATACTAGTACTCAATCTATTGATACGTCGAAAGAAGATTGGGAGAAGCTGGATATAAGAGCAATGAGTACAATTAGACTCTGCCTAGTAGATTTGGTGTTATTGAATGTTTTAGGAGAATCTATAGCCAAGGAGCTATGGGAAAAGTTGAGGAATTTGTACCAGTCAAAGCCCCTGGTAAACAAGTTGTTTCTTCGAAATAAGTTGTATCATCTTAGGATGGAAGATGGAGATTCTGGGACATAGCATCTAAATTCCTTCAATACTCTCATAAGTCAACTTGTCTATGTTAATATTACACTTGTAGAAGAATACAAGTGTATTACTTTGTTATGTTCTTTGCGAGAATCTTGAGATAATCTTGTTATAGAAATTGGTAGTACCACACAATCTGCATTGAAGTATGAGGATGTAATTGCATCCTTGTTATTGAAAGAGATGAGGCGAAAAATCATGGATAGTCATAGCACAAATGCTTGATTTGTAAGAGGTCCTCCCCAAGATAGGAATAAAAATAAGTCATTCGGGGGGAGATCTAAATCCCCGAGAAAATATTTGAGGAAATGCTAGAAATGTGGTAAATTTGGGCACTAAAATAAAGATTGCAGGTCTAAGAAAGTAGATAAAGCAAAGGGATCTGATGAAGCCTCTTCCAAACAGGGGGAAACCTCCACAGAAGAAGGAAGTGATGTTTACCTGACATCTATAGGTACACATGTAGATCATGATGTATGGTTAATCGACTTAAGTGCATCATTTCATATGAATCCTCATAGGGAGTGGTTCAGTGAATATGAAAAGTATGACGATGGTGATGTCTTCCTAGGAGATGACTCGACAACCAAAATCATGGGATGTGGAAGGGTTAAGTTGTTGTTGAAAGATAGAAGGATTATAAATCTCCCCGGAGTTCTGCACATTCCATATCTAGCCAGGAGCCTAATATTTGTAAGTAATTTGGATGATGCAGGTGTGGATACTTTATTGGGAAAGGGAACTTGCAAGATGGTATGAGGAGCAATGGTGTTGATGAGGGGAGTTCGGTTTGGAAATATGTACAATTTATTGGGAAGAAATTATACTAATGGGTGTAACAATTCTATTGTCCCTAAGCAGACAAATAAAGAGGACATGATCCATACTAGCTCTTGAAATAAGACCATGATGTGGCATCAAAGAATGACACATATTGGAGAAAAGGGCCTTCGAACACTACACAATAAAGGTATGGTTGAAAGTATGTCTAATTGCACCCAGGATTTTGATTTATGTGAACATTGCATATATGGTGAAAAAAATTGAGTAAGATTCCCATGTGGTGCTACAAGAGCAAAGGGGCTCTTAGAGTTGATACACAGTGACGTGTTTGGAACTGTGCCTGTTCCATCACTAAGTAAATCTGTGTATTATGTTTCATTCTTAGATGATTCCTCAAGGAACACATAGATTTATTTTCTTAGGAATAAATCTGAGGTATTTGATAAATTTAAAGAGTTCAAGGCTCTGGTAGAAAATCAGACAGAGAAGAAAATAAAGGTGTTGAGGACATATAATGGTGGAGAATTCTATGGGAATGGATTTGAAGAGTTCTGTAAGAATTACGGTATAGAAAGGCAAAATACTATTCCATACACACCTCAACATAATTGGGTTGTAGAAAGGATGAACATGACGTTGATGGAAAAATAAAGGAGCATTCTTAGTGGTGTCAGGTTAGGACAAGAATTCTGGGCAGAGGTAGTGGGTATTGCATGTTACTTGGTAAATATATCACCCTTATAAGTGTTGGTGGACAAAACTCTACAAGAGGTATAGATGTTGAAAGATTAATTGTCATTGAATTGTTGAAAGATTGGTTGTCATTGATGTCAACTCTTGAACAAGAAGTTAACAGGTTTCATGTCAAGGTAAAGTCGCTGTAAGCAAAAGTTAACAAGATGCATGTCAAAGTAAATGCAAATAGAAGTTAACAAGTTGCATGTGATTTTCATGTCATCATGAGTTGCATGTTAGTTTCATGTCATCATGAGATCCTCATTAAAACACAGAGAAGATTCAATTGGAAAATCACTTATGAGAACACAGGTTGGAGATCTGAGGCATTGAGAGGAAGTCAATGAAGTTTAGTGAAGGAAGAAGTTTGCAGGAGCTGAGCGTATGAAGAAGAAGTTACAGATAAAGGTTCTTTGAGTAAATCCGTCGCTTTCAGAAGGAAAAGCACACACATATGTGGGCTACAGTGAGGAAAAGCACGAATACCCGTGAGTAGACAATTTATAGGGTCGCAGATCTGTGAGGAAAAAATGTTGAATATCAAGGATCTAAAACACATGTCAGCTACTGGTTGAAGGTATGTCTTCCTGTGTGTGTTAGAGTTAGTATTCTGAAGAAATCAGGAACATGTATGTCTTAGTGATTCATAAGCACTTGATTTGGAGAACTCTCTTGTAAATCTTGGTATGACATGTGTGTGGTTGCAGTCTTAATGAGATATAAATATCGGTAGTAGCAACATAAATATCATAAACAACAACAATAACAGGTTATCAATGACATAGGTATTGACATATTGGTCTACATTTATATTTTAGGGTGGTTGGACGGGGTAAGGAAAGGGGGTTGTAGCCTCCTTTTGGTTGGAGCCGGTAAATTAGGGATTTGGAGATTCCTTCAGGTTGTAGACTCCTTCCAGTTGTAGCTGGAGAAATAGAAAGATGGTTCTTCCAATGAATGTACTCTTTGATAAATAATAAAAACATTCTATGGTTTTCTCCCGCATTGGGTTTCCACGTAAAATTTTGGTGTATTTTGTTTATGTGATGTTTATGCATCAAATTATGGTGTTGATGATATATTGAATGCTAGTGATAAACTATTGAACATTATTGGAGGTTTTATATTGTGGTTAAAAGTAACTAATTGTGTTCATACTGATTCACCCCCCCTCTCAATATTCCAACAATTGGTATCAGAGCAGGTCCTTTAGGGAGCAGTCTAACCATTGGAAGGAGATCATGGAAAATGATAATATTGGAGCACTAGTGTTTGATGGTCATAACTATACATTATGGAATAAAATGCTTAAAACCTTTTTACATGAACAAGGATTTGATGTTTGGAAATCAATAGTAGATGGGTATATAACACCAATCGACAGAGATGGAAAACAACTCAGTGAAAACAAATGAGAGCCTAAAGGTACTATTCTGAGCAGTCGAGTTGATTCAATATTTTTCAAGGTTATGCACTTTGACAGTGCAAAAGGAACTTTGGGATAAACTCCAAAATATTTATGAAGGAGATGTCGAGGTTAAGGGAGCTAAGCTTCGAATTTTCAGAGCTAAGTTTGAACAATTGAAGATGAAGGAAGATGGAGACATTGTATCCTATATGCCGCGAGTTGACGAAATAGTTAACATTATTAAAGGATTGGGAGTAGAAGTTTACGACTTAGTGGTTGTTCAAAAGGTATCGAGGTCTCTTCCTATGAGATTTGATCAAAAAAATCATCCCTAGAAGAAAGAGTATATCTCTGTACATTGAGCATGGATGAGCTACATGGAATATTTACAACCTATGAAATGAGAACAAAACAGGAGAACCCAATCACAAAGGAAACAACTTTCAAGGAATCCAAGAATACAAAGAAGAAGAACAAACAAAAGTCAAAACTAGGTTGCAATCGTAGTGATGATTTAGACGAAGATGAAGAGATCACTAACTTCGTAAAGAAATTAAAGAAAGGAACCAACACGTATAAAGGTATGCTTCCATTGAAATGTTTTAATTGTGGTGGTATTGGATTTTTATTTTAAATTTCCTCATAAGAATAAATATAGGGATGAAGAAGAAGCTTCTAAAAGGGAAGGAAATATCAAAATGGAAACAAGGGAAGAAACAAAAGGAAATTCTTCAAGAAAAGTTTCTACTCAAAGGAGGAAAATTCCTCATCAGACGAGAAGGATAGTGATAGTAACAATGATTTAGAAAGAACACTCTTCATGGTAGTAGAAGATGATTAAAGGTGAATTCGATCTCGGAGTAGAGCTAATCAATGCATTATAAGAACTTAGGAAAGAAAGAAAGAAAAACAAACTACTCAAGGAAGAGTTAAAAATGAAAGAGGGATCTCAGAATTCCAACTCTAAAAAGATCGAGTAGATGATCATGACTCTAAAAATTCAAATAGAAGAAGACAAAAGAATTAAAGAAGTACTTAGAAGTCAGTGAGAAGAACAATAGAAAATGATTGGAAGCTTGGAAGCAAAAATAGTCTCTTTAAGGAAAGATATTTAGAAGAAATATATGCAACATAAGAGCATCATAATATTGGATCAAATCATCAAAAATCAAAGACCATCCAATGATAGATACGAACTAGGATACAATCAAGTACATAATAAGAAAGGATCAAGCTCCAAGACAACAGAACATGAAGCAGAACAAAGAATCTATGCAGAGATTGTTAGATATTCTGTTAAGAAGGAAGAATGCAAGCCCCCAAAAAAGAACATTCCAGAAATAAAGAAGACTCAAGAAGACGAATTCAAAAGGAGTGCATCACAAAGAAGATCATCTACTCCCAGGTATCAAAGGTTCTTTTATGGTCATTTTTTTAATTGTGCTAATTTTGGACATAAAGTTGTAAACTGCAGAGCCTATGCCAAGAACCGAAGCAACTATGTAGGGTACTTAAATAATAGTTATCCCATAAAATCTTATGAAGCATACAACATAAACCAAAATAGTTTTGGTTCATTGAGCAATGAAGTAGAATGCTACAAATGCCACAACTATGGACATATAGCTCGTGATTGTAGAAGCATGATGGATACCTCTATGAAAGAGAACACTGATATCATATATACGAAGATTTGTAAAATAAAATAAGAATAGGTAAAAGAAGAACAAATGAATGAAGGACACCCATAAGTCATACTCTCTGTATTTGCAGCAATGCAAAATCATGATGAATTGACATACAAAGAGAAATATGCCATATTTCAGGAAGAGGATGAAAAGGAAAATGATGAAGCAAAAGATTACTCTGCATCAGAGCATATATTTTTCTGAGCCATGCAGCTTGGAGACTTCCAGTAAATATGAATATTGAAGAGGGGGAGTCTAAGAAACAACTCTACAGATCATATAACTATCCTTCGAGCAGTCCGAAGTGTTTTCATTTTCAGAGTGGTTGATGATAGAAGCACATAATGTATTATGAAAGTTTGATCATTTAAGGAGAAACTTTCAGGTATCAGCTAATAGTTACAGATACTATCATTAGCACACTTTTTAGACAGAGATTCATGATTCTATAGAGGATTCCACATATGTATTCAGACAGGGATAAATTTGGTACATATTGTTCCAGACATGTAAAGTTTGATTTACAAATTGAGAACACAATTTGAGAAGTAGGAATATGCAATGATCAGGTACAACAAAGTCAAATAAGTCTTCAGAATGGGTCAACATTGTATGTAGTTGAGTAGTTGAATCATGGGCAGTTCTATGACATATGGAAGGAGCATGGTATTCAAGATTGGACATGTATATACAACAAGGGTTCATGAAAGGTAATGCAGACAACAATCTCTACATAAAGGTAAATCAAGATAGTATATTGATAATTGAAGTTTATGTTGATGACATTATTTTTAGAAGTGGCGATGATAGGATGAGTCAAATTTTTTCTAAAGACATGCAAAATGAATTCGAAATGTCATTACTTGGTGAGTTTTCTTTCTTTTTGGGACTCTGCATATGTCAACAAGATAAAGGTATTTTCATCTCCCAGACCAAGTATATAAAATAAATGCTAAAGAAGTTTGGAATGATAGATTGCAAGCCCGTAAGTACTCCCATGCAGACTAGTTGCAAATTGAGAAAATATGATAAATCCAAGGATGCATATCAAAGACTCTACAGATCCATGATTGGAAATTTACTCTATGTGACAACATTGAGACCGGATGTGATGCAAGAAATTGGAGATGTTGCAAGATTTCAAGCATCACCAAAGGAAACACATGTTATGGCAGTAAAGAGAATATTTAGATATCTTAAAGAAACAAAATACTATGGATTATGGTATTCAAAAGGGAATGATCTATCTTTAGTTGCATACATAGATGCAAATTGGGTAGGAAGTGTTAATGATAGAAGAAGTACAAGTGGAGAAGCCTTCTACTTGGGTGATTGCCTGGTATCTTGGTTGAGAAAGAAACAATCTTCAATATCATTGTCCACATCAGAAGTAGAGTATATTGTAGCAATGACATGTTGTACACAGGTTCTCTGGATGAAGCAAACTTTGCAGGACCTACATGTGGAATATGACAAGGCTATTTCGATATTCCGTGATAATACCAGTGCTATAAGTATCTCTAAGAATCCAGTGATGCATTCCAAGACGAAAAACATTCCGATCAAGTTGCACTTTCTAGGGGAACATGTTACAGAGAAGAACATCAAGGTAGAGTATGTTGGGACAAAAGAACATATTGCATATATCTTCACCAAACCTCTTTCGAGGGAGAGTTTTTAGTATTTTCAACAGAAACTAGGAGTAGTTTCAGCCCCATAGTGATCTACATGGAAATTGGCACAATATGACAGGGGGAGAGCAATAGTAATCATGGAATACTTGAATTCTTTTTATCAGAGATTTACATGACGAAGCACCATGAAGAGAAACATCAATAGATATCAGAGGCTTACAAACATGGGGAGAATCCCAAGGAGAAGTCACCCTTTTCCATTGATGTCAAAGAGGGAGAGAAAAACAGAGGCATAAAAACGAAGAGAAGTGGCATGCAGACAGGGGGAGCCAACATCAACATGAGTGTTTTCCATGTCTAAGTGTTTTGTCTAAGTGTTTCCATCAATGCGAAAGGGGGATATTGTTGAAAGATTAATATTTGAAAGAATAATTACTAAAATATTAATTGTCATTGAATTGTTGAAAGATTGGTTGTCATTGATGTCAACCCTTGAATAAGAAGTTAACAGGTTGCATGTCAAGATAAAGTAGCTGTAAACATAAGTTAACAAGATGCATGTCAGTTGCATGTCAAAGTAACTATAAAAAGAAGTTAACAAGTTGCATGTCAGTTGCATGTCATCATGAGTTTCATGTCAGTTGCATGCCATCATGAGATCCTCATTAAAACACAGAGAAGAGTCAATTGGAAAATCACTCTTGAGAATACAGGTTGGAGATCCGAGGCAGTGAGAGGAAGTCAACAAATTCTAGTGAAGGAAGAAGTTTACAAGAGTCGAGCGTACGAAGAAGAAGTTATGGATAGAGGTTCTTTGAGTAAATCCATGGATTTCAGGTGGAAAAACACATACATCTACAAGCTGCAATGAGGAAAAGAACAGATACCCGCAAGCAAAAAGTGTATAGGGTCGCAAACCTATGAGAATAAATTGTTGAATATCAAAGATCTAAAACTCAGGTCAACTACAGGTTGAAGGTATGCCTTCCTGTGTGTGTTAGGGTGAGTATTCTGAAGAAATCCGGAACATGTATGTCTTAGTGATTCATAAGCATTTGATTTTGAGAACTCTCTTATGAATCCTAGTATGAGGTATGTGTGGTCACAATCTTGATGAGATATTGATATCAGTAGCAACAACAAAAATATCAGAAAAAACAACAAAAACAAGTTATCTATGACATAGGTAGTGATAGATTGGTATACATTTATATTTTAGGGAGGTTGGATGGGGCAAGGAAAGGGGGTTGTAGCCTCCTTCCGGTTGGAGCTGATGAATTAGGCTGTTGGAGCTTCCTTTAGGTTGCAACCTGTAAATAGGGGGTTGGAGCCTCATTCCAGTTGTAGCTGGAGAAATAGGAAGTTGGTGCTTCCAATGAATGCACTCTTTGATAAATAAGAAAAGCATTATGTGGTTTTCTCTTGCATTAGGTTTTCCATGTAAAATTTTGGTGTACCCTATTTATGTGATGTTTATGCATTGGATTATGGTGTTGATGATATATTGAATGTTAATGATAAATTATTGAACATTATTGGAGGTTTTATATTGTGGTTAAAAGTAACCAATTGTGCTCATACTGATTCACCCCCCCTCTCAATATTCCAACAATAGATTGGTAAGACACCCTCTCTTGAACATCTCAAAGTGTTTGGTTGTGATGATTATGTACATGTTCCAAAGGAAAATAGGAGTAAGTTGGATAACAAAGCTGAAAAGTGTATCTTTATTGGTTATAAATATGGTATGAAAGGTTATAAGCTTTGGAAGGTTATAAGGTTATATGGTATGATGTTGGTTTTAAAGAGGTTAAAGATGTTCCCAAATAGGAACTCCTACCAAGGAAAGAAGAACATGAGAAAATAGAGTTTGAGTTGGATAATGCAAAATATGAATCAATGAAAGAAGATGAATAAGAAGAAGAAGAACCTCATACTCTAGTATTGAGGAGATCAATCAGGGAAAGAAGGAAACCAAAAAGGTATAGTCCACCTAATTTTCATGCTAATTTTTCTTTATTTGTTACTAATGATGGTCCCAGAACTGTCAGAGAAGCATTGAATTTAGAGGATAGTAAACTATGGAAGAAGGTCATGATTGAAGAGATGGATGCCTTAGATAAGAATGAGGCATGGGATCTAGTTGAGTTTCCAAGTAGAAAAAAAGCCATTGGTAGAAAATGGGTGTTTAATAAAAAGATGGATGGAGAAGGCAAAGTGGAGAAATACAATGCTCGATTAGTAACAAAAGGTTATTTCCAGGTAGAGGGAATTGAATTTGGTGAAATTTTTTCTTCTGTTGCCAAGTTAACTTCTATTAGATTTATTTTATTTTTTTCTATTGCTTTTGATTTTGAAGTAGAACAGATGGATGTGAAGACAACATTCCTACACGGGGATCTAAAATAAGAAATATACACGAAGCTGCTAGAAGGATTTGTAGTGAAGGGAAAGAAAGAGATGGTTTGTAAGATAAATAAGTCACTATATGGTTTGAAGCAATCACCTAGGATGTCGCACCAAAATTTTGACACATACATCCTTGGACTAGGATTTGTGAGAAGTAGGGATGATCATTGTGTATATTCCAAGCAGGTTGGTAATCACTTCATTTATGTAGTGTTGTATGTTGATGACATGTTGCTGGTAGAAAATAACATGGATGTTATCAAGGAGGTGAAATCACAACTATCCTCCAAATTTGATATGAAGGATATCGATGTTACTAACTTCATTTTGGGAATGGAGATTAAAAGAGATCGTGCAAACAAGAAAATCAGGTTGAATAAAAAAATATGTTGAGACGATATTGCAGAGGTTTATTATGTAGGAAAGTAAACCAGTCAAGGTTCCTATTCCTCTAGGTGTAAAGTTATCTGCAGATTAGTGTCCCAAGACATAATAAGAGGAAGAGGACATGTTCCATGTTCTGAATGCTAGTGCAGTTGGCAGTTCGATGTCTTCAATGGTTTGTACTAGACTGTACATTGCACATGCAGTGGGATTTTTGAGCAAGTATATGTCAAAACCGATGAAGGAGCATTGGACAATAGTAAAGAGGGTTTTCAAGTATTTGCGTGGTGCTTCTAGTTATGGATTGTGCTACCAATGAAGACCATGGTTGGACAGAGTGTTGGACATACATGGGTTTGTTGATGTAGACTGGGCTGGATATTTGGATCACAGAAGTTGAATACATGGAAACCACTCATGCATGCAAGGAAGCAGTATGGTTACAAAGATTGTGTTCAGGTATTGGGTTGGTACAAAAAGAAGTAAGATTATATTGTGATAGTCAAAGAGAAATATTCTTGTCAAAGAACCCAACCTATCATTCAAAGACAAATCATATTGATGTTTAGTATCACTTTGTGAGAGACATGGTTGAAGACAAGAAGGTGTTTCTGGAGAAGGTTGACACTTTGAAGAATGTTACAAATTCATTGAAAAAGTATGTGAGCACCGAGAAGTTCTCCTGGTGTAGAGAAACAACAGGCATTACAACCTTGGATTTTTGACTATGTAATTATGTGACCCCCTGTATGCAAATAAAACAACAAGTGGGAGAATGTTGGGTAGGTGTTATATTATTTGCATGTGTGTGTGTTGGGGGGGAGGGGGTGCGTAAGATTTGATGACTGTATCCGACGATCCCTCCCTAGTAGTGGTGTACATGTGCATCAGGTGTTTCCCAAGGGGGGGTCCGAGGGTGGGCTACGACTAGCCCCCCTAGCTACGTGAAGCATTCGGGGTAGCGATCTGGAATATTTTTTGGCAGTTTTTGCTATTTTAGCGTTTTCCACTATTTTTAGCGGTTTTCTAAATTAATCCTAGATTAAGGGATTAGGGTTTTGGTAGCTCAGAAAACCTAAAATATTGTATATATTTTATTGCAAATGGTGAAATTGATACAATGAAGAGTTGAGAAGTGAGACACCAAGGAAGGCTAGTTTTCTCCCAGTTAAGGGTTTCCAACGTAAATCTCTGTGTACTATGTGTACGATCCATTGATTAATTTATGTTTTTCTTAAGAATCTGTATGCATTGCTTTACTTCACAAGTTTAAAACTTACAAAACATACAAAATGCAACCACAATTGATGAACTATAATCAACAACTAATGAACACAACATTCCATGAAAAGAGAATAGACAAAAGAATCCATATAATAACCCTACCCTTTAACTTCTTTATTTTTGTTGCATAAGGGACATGAAACCCTTAAAGTTGGGAGGAACGATGAACCCCATAATTTCTTGATTTTGATCATCATTTCTTAACTATTTTACCTTCCATAAGCCCTCCAAATAACTACTTCATACTCGAATTATTGTCATAATCATCAATTATTATCCATTTCAATTTATCTAGTATTTGCTTATGAATTGAAGTGTTTGGAATAATTACAAGATCACAATGACATGATACTTGGGTTTCATGAGTAACTTAGTCAAAATGTGTCATTTCTGTATGTTGTGAAGATGTATGTTGTCAAATCCTATTCTACAAAATGTCAGTGAAATTGATTTTGTAGCCTCGTTCCAAATGCTATTGACAAATCCAATTACATAGCCTCTTATAAAATGCTGCCAATGAAGCTAATTCCACAACCTCCTACCAAATGTTGCCAACAATTATGCTTCTGCAACCTCCTGCCAAATGTTGTTGACGAATTTGTGTTTACAAATTTTGTATGCATTTGTAATAGAATTTACAACTATCTCAAAAGAATGGATTTGTGCTATAAAATACATTACTAAGTTAAAGAGTGTGTTGTATTATTCACAGTTATGTCAAACAATGCATTTGTGCCATGAAATGTGTTACAAAGGAAATATTTATTACAAAATCTAATAGTCAAATATTATAAGGGTTTGGTATAATACCCCTTGTTTTTTACCATAAAATATGAATGCAAATGTAATGAACAAATGGATGTAAACCAAGACCATATGTGAACTATAACATTACATGTCATTATAATATGAAAACCCTTATTGATGCAAACAAACAAGGACTAAAAGAGATGGGGGTCTATTATTCCACAAGTGGGGAAAGTGAAAGGGGGCTAAGGGGTGAGGACCATAGTGAATTATTTAAACTAATTCCTTAGGACCTCGATTACAAATATTAGCTAGTGATATATCATAAAATCCTTAAACATTTGATTATTAAATTTTATTTAAGTTATCCTAAACTTAGGATTAGAGGTGAAAAGTGTGTTTCTCATGAAGACCATGTGGTGAGTGATTGGAATGCAAACATAATGTTGGGAATTTGAGCATGTATGAATTAATATAGGCATTAATATTGTTATGGTGTGAATTATTGTGTGGGTTGGATGGATGGGGAAAATATTACCTCTGTTACTTTGTAGTGTACCTTTATGCAAGATTATGTTATTTCTCAATGTACTTCTAATAATTATTATTGTGTTGCTATGAGAGGAAAACATTCACTATAGCTGAGAATCCTTGAAGTCCCAATAGAGAGATTCCCTCACCAACATGTGATAGAGAATTGGAAGGGAATTAGGATAGCCTTAGGGAATGTTTAACAGAGAAGGGGATCCCATTCCCGGTGTTCTATAGGCCAAGGGGGAAGAGTGCTAGTTGTCTGGGATAGTTTTAGAGGGGTTTCTTGCCTACGAGAATTTTCTAGGTTATGGACTGAGTAAGAAGATTCATATCCAAATCTTAGAACTTCACCCTTGTGGATTGATAACCTTATCTTAGGGCTGGCCTCTATCATATAAAGATTAAGTGTGACACAATGCCTAAGACTAGGAGGAACGTCCTTTATTTGTAGCTAGTTGGAGGATTATTTTCCTAGAAAGATAAATAATCTTTATGCCACAAAATGCCATGTTTTTTTATTTTTGTTTTGCATTTTATTATTTTCTAGTTTGTTTAATTCTATTTGTGTGGATTTAATTTGCATAATTATGGTGTAAATAATTATAATATTGCATTCATGTCTTAAGATTGAAATTGAATATTAAGGTTATTGTACCTTTTCTTCCACTATTGAATTCTATAGCCAACTAAAGAAATTGATTTTGGTATAAGAGAGACAAATTTATAGTATTTTTGAGTTACCTCGTAGCCTCAATAGTGTACAAAGGTTGTTGGGTATATGAAAATTGGAATGTGCCTCTCACCATGTGGGACAATAATCATGATGGAAAATAGTTCATGATAGCCATGTAACAAGTCAAGAAGTTACAAAACTCAAGTAAAATTGGCACTCCTCAAATTATTCATAATGGCGAGAAACATATTGATGATTCACATGAATTTATTGGGGTCTATTGTAAGAGATTTTTGAGTTCATATTTGTATTTAAAATAATTTATGTAGCCTAGGATAGGTTATCAATCATACCAACAAGAGACGAGATTAGTTTTCCTTCATTTGAAATTGTTATTTCGAATTCCTTGAAGCTAATGTGAGATCCAATTTATTATTTCCATTTGCCTGCTATGAACAACATTTTTTTGAGGGATTCAACGCCGTGCTTGTTTCAAAGTAAGGGACCATTTTGAAGCAAGTAACTAGTGATTGAATCCCTTATTCCTATATATTAGATTGCTTGTTATTTAAAAAAAAAACAAAAAACTAAAATGGTTATGTTTTGTATTACAATAAATGTTGCAACCTCAGTGGTCAACATGCTAATACAAAAAGGAAGCATTGTTCATATCCAAATGTACAATTTTTTTTTCCAAAAGTGGTTGAGCTAGATGCTATATAAAATATCTTTTCCTTTGTAAAGGAATTCCAAAAAAACTGACTAGTATAAATCCTACAAAACAATCCTAGTAACAAAAGAGTTTTACAAAACATATAAAAGCTTAAAGTTGATGAGGGAAGTGGACACTATGTGATTTATACTAATTCTTATGGTTTGGATTGGATTCTTTATCCATCCCTTCGATGTCCATAATCTTAATATATTGATGCATGGATTCTTCCTCGTGACCTTCATTTGGAACTAAGCCAATTGACAACCATTGAAATGCAGTTGTCGATTATGCACTTTTCACCAAACCTATAATCATATGTTGAAGAACTCTGCAGTCTATCTGAAGCTTATCAATTTGTTTTTTTTGTTTAGTGACCCACTATATAATTTCTGCATATTCATTTTTATGAGATTCTTCTTGTGAATACATTCTCGTAGTTGTGTTGAAAATAGATGTTTGATTATTTGATAACAGATTCTCATGTCTCCTTAAAACCCGAGGAATACCCATGAATTCACAAATAGGGAAATGCCATAGGTGATTGTGGTTTTCCATCATGCCACATCCCAATTATATATATGGAAAATGAAGGTAACTCTACTCTACCCAGTTTACCTCTATCTTCCCCACATAAATCACCCCTAAATTCTTGCAATCCCAAATTAAAATGACACAAACCCAAGCTAACATTTCAACATAATTGCAATCATAAACAACCTTGTAGAATCCAAATTCCTATTGAAAAGACAATAACTTACCTTTGCAACAAGACCACCAAAATTCCCCTTGCAAATGTTGAGCCCGTCCCACCAATCCTTCCCACAAATGTTGAGCCCGATTTAGGGGCTATATATCACCCGTGGGATAATTTTCCATGCTTTTCCAAAAAACGGATGTGCCAATTTCCATTTTTTCTAAAAGTGATTTCGCCAAATTCTATAGAATAAATTATTTTACCTTAAAAATAGCCCAAATTTAATAGAAAATATATTAAATCCTTAGAAATTTGAATATTTTTACAAAAATATTGCCAAACATTTTATAGTTTGCATACTAAGGACTAGTAAGATTCACCAAGGTTTCTAGATTCTGAGATAAATTTCCGTCCTTAAAATTATCCTTGTAATCCACTAGAATTAGACATGACCCAAGAGGGGTATGCACTGAATACACCATAACCATGCATGAACTAGGAGGAGGAATGGTTAGGTTGGTGTCCACAAATGTCCCACTTGTTGATGGGTCCAAATGGCCTATCAAGCAGGTAAGGGAGAATGCTTGATGGCAAGCCCCAATTAGGTCGACTCTCATTTGGGGTAGCACTTCCAACCAATATGTGGGCCTGTTTTCCACTGGGTTAATTGAGATAGAGAAAACAATTGAATTGATTCTCATAAACTATATCTAAATCCTAATTAAATTTCCTAGAACATGAATGAAATTAAGTATCCTAATCTATCTTTATTCTACTCTAACCTATCCTGACCAGAAGAAAAACTAATTAAATGAATATAGTCATAAGTAAAATCATTGATAGTAGAAATAATTCATGTCAATCAAAAACATATTAACACAATGAAATTGTAGATTTGATCACAAGTGGTTGTAGATAAAACTTGTAACATCATCACGATGTTCATTAGAAATCATAACAACATGAACATTATGAACACTACACATAGAAATAGTTCATATGACAAGCATCCAAATTTTTTTATAGCAAACATATTAGTAGAATAGTCCCTAATACATTTGATCACAATTATGATCCTAGAAAGCCTTTGCTTTTTTATTCATAAAGAGATAAAAATATCATCAATATGTACAATAGGCAAAAGTCCTTCTATCTCTCTAGGAGTTCTCTTTTATAGGATAAGAGAGTCTCTTTACATTTCGTAACTGTCATCATTCTAGATGACAATTACCTCCTTTTTTTTCTCATTCCCCTTCTATCCTAATCATTCAAAATTATTATAACAAAAATTTACAAAAATTATAGAAATTTCAAGCATTTTTTAAGGCTGAATTATTTGCAAAATTAGACCATGACCAGTATTGATCCGAGATCTTTTCATTGTGACTTATATAGAATTGTATTAAATGAACATAAATTAATGTGCACCATTAAAGAAGAGAAAAATTAGAAATGAAGAGACATAAGCATCAGATCTGAACACAAAAAGTTGATAACGGAGTTCATCCCTGGTGGACTATGTCTTCGGGTCCTGCTCTCAAATGGGTAGGCTCTTTTATTAACTCAACAAAAGAATTTGGAAAATACATGAATATACCTCATTGTGAAATCAAGATGTAGAAATAATGCTCAGATCAGAAAACAAACATCACCATTGGATTTGTGGCATCGAATTACCCAAAAATAGCTGTCTCCACGTTCCGATCCGACTCTGGCACTCCCAGGCCCAAGAGAAATCCTGTCTCGGTTTACGTGCCCTCTACACCAACAATTATGACAACATATACCTCGAAATCCATGCTGGATTGTACAGTACGATCGCACGCCTTTTTTCCCTGTATCTGGACCGAAACACATTCTTAAATATTAAATGAGGTGGATATAGCAAGGCACACCCCTTGGTGCATTGGTTAGAGAGGAGTTTTAAAGGCTTTGATCTGGGCGGAGGTTCTGGGGTCGAACCCACCGGACTCCATTTTTGGTAGTGGTTACATATATGTTTAGTCATGGTTTAAACCACCGTTATGTTTGTTGGTTCACTAGAAACTCCACTAACGATTGTTGTAGATTTGGCGTGGTCCGCCAGATTCGGCGGACCTGCCAATTCTTTTTTTAAAACAAAAATCATTCATGGGCTAACATTGGGAATTCTCAGGATGCCACGTGTTGCCTCATGATTGGGCCATGTGGTGCATGCTGATGCTTCTACTCACATGATGATGTGGCTCACCCTATCACCGTCGTACTGACCCGTGGCACTCCCTGGGTGGTGCCATGTGGCGTCTCCTAGGGTGCCACGTGGCACTTTCCTATTGGTCCGTATGGACCCCTAAAAAGTCCACTGGTGGGTGACACGTGGTAGCCTGTGGTGCTTCCACATGACATGTTTATGTCATCATCTATACAATGACGTCACTCTGCCATGTCAACTACTGACGTTAGCAATACAGACGATGATGTGTCCCTTGCTGACTGGTCTTGGTTGACCGCAAATATCTTTCAAACCATAACTTCGTTTGACGAGCCGTTTGCGTCGCTAGAAATATTGTGACATGCTCTTTGCGATCATGCCATTTTCACTAAGTTTTGGGAAATTTGAATTTTTTCCCTATCTCTGTCTGTTGAAGCCATTCTGAGCGTTCTGAGCTGTCTCTGTGAGTTCTGATTTATTCTTAGCGTTCTCTGGATCCTTTTTGGATGATGCCTTCCCACTGAGATATTTTTGGACCACCAAAATCTTTCATCAATCAACTGGTAAGTGAGGGAAGATTTCCCTCACTTTGTCCTTCTTGATCCACTTTGCTTCGCTTGGATGGGTGCCCTTTAAGTGTACTCGAAGATAATCAACATCACCCCTGTGTGAAGTCCTCAGTATTTGATCTAGGATGACATATTCCTCCATACTCTCCTTGAATGCTTGGTTGCCTGTTGAATCCTCTGAATGAACTTACAGGCTGCATCTCTGTCCCAGACATCTTTCCCATACAACAAGTCCAAGGGGATCTTAGGTGAATACCCAAGACAAGTCTCAACTGGTGAATCCTGAGTGACTTGATTATACATAGGCTGGACATACAATAACTAATCATCCCATGACTTAGGATGCTTGCTGCAATATCCTTGAAGCAACTGGACCACCGTATTATTTACCACCTCTATTTGTCTGGCGGCCTGTGGATGGAAAGCAATGCTCCTCCCAATCATGTTGCCCATGAGCTGCCACAAATTTGTCCAATATTCTCCTAACAATAAAGACTCTCGACCAGAGATAATGAACGTGGACATCCCAAAATGGACCCTTACATACCGGGATAACAAAAGAGCAACCTGCTTGTCACACAACCCATCCACTGCTACACCTAAGTAGACATGACTCATACTAGTAATGGGAAATCCCCTTAAAAAATCCACTGAAAAACTTTCCCAAGGATAAGAGGAAATAGGAAGTGGTGTGTACATCCCCGACCTTTCAATAGTGGGCTTACAAAAGTATAACACACATTCCTTTACAATAGTGGTTACAAATACTTTCCTTCGAGGAAAATGTCATCCCTGTAAATACATTACAATTCCCAAATGCTCAAGTACAAATGAAACAAAAGCTCCTTCAGTTACATTCACTTCCCTGTAGGAAAGAAAACGAGGTTTACTCAAATGGTGGAGTAAGTTGTCCTGCAAACAAAACTTCTTCACCTACAAACCCTGGAAGATCCCACATACATCTTTGAATATTTCATCATTAATATACCATCCATCATTATTGATATGAGCTAAGGAGACATTCTTTAAAAAAATAGATGTAACAGTAGGAGATCTAAAAAGCATGTTTGTCCTTATGACATTGGTACTGGCACTAGTCTCAAACTTGCATGGTTGCTGAAGGTCAGGTAAGGCGAGCATTGACACAATGTCGATCTTTAAAGTGTCAAAGGTCTTCTGCTCGCTTCCTTCCCACTGAAATACCTGTCTCATATCAAGCAATTCATTCTTATGTAAAGGATCAAGAGAATTAACAACATTAGACTTATCGTGGCATTCCCCCTTTACAGTCGTGACTACAAGATTCTTGTTAGTGTTTATAACTCTTTTTACTTGGCCTGAACTAACATGTGTTGATTTGTCCTTTATGCTGTGAGCTTTAATGATGTATTCCACTCCATCTTTTGTAAGGTGGTATTTGTTTTCCTTTCCAAATAAGATAGTCTTTCTATCATACATATAGGGACTCCCTAATACGATACCATAGACATCCAAAGGAACCACATCTAGATCCACTTCATCTATCATTTTAGAAGCAACAAAAAACCTCAACCTACACTTCTTAGTGACATTTAACTTTGCTTTATTAGATACCCAACCGAGAGGGTAAGGTTTATGGTGAGGTCTTGTGGTTAGTTTCAATTACTTAACAAGTGTCTCTGATATTAAATTGACTTGGGAACTTGGATCAAATAATGTGTCTATCCTCATATGCTTCGATACAACTCTTATGTGGAATAGTGCACTTCTCCTTTTATCATAATCATGTTATTCATTTAAAGAACTTGAACATGCATAGAAAGAATATTTACCTTGCATCCCAACTACTATAATCCTTTCTTCGTCACCTGAATTAGAACCAAGATCATGTTGCACTATAGAAATGGTCTTTGGCTTCCCCTTACCTCCAAACTACTTTGGCCTTAACTCTGGATGTAGTTTCCAACAATGTTCGCTATCATGACCAATTTTCTCGCAATGGCTGCAAGAGGGTTTTCCTTCTTCCTTCTTTGCTGCAACTGTCCTCTTGTCCTTCCCATTTCCTTTCCCATTGAAATGGTTTTTAGAGTGCTTGAATGGATTTTCCTCCTGTCCATTCTTACCCTTGCTTTCAAGGTGAGTGGCTTGCACACAAACTTCGTCAAGACTAGTGGGGTTAAGCAAGAGCAAAGCATGTCGAATATAACTGTGAAGTGTGCCAATATACTTCATTAAAGTCTCATAAGAATCTAAAGGAATGTTCAATGCAAGATAATTCTTCCTAAATTCTTTTGTGAAACTTTGTACAGTTTGTCCTTTACTTTGCCTTAAGGTTTTCCATTCCATCATTGCTTTATGTAAATACCCTAATGGATAAAATTGCTCCCTGATCGCTGATTTAAACTCTGACCATGAGGAAAGAAGCTTACCACACTTACTTTTGTCCTGAAGCTTGCTCTCCCACCATATGAGAGCGGTGCCTTCCAACCGAAGAGAAGCTAGTTGCACTTTAACTTCCTCTTCATCAATATGCTGGACTCAGAAATACACTTCAACTTGTCGGATCCAATTATCTAGATTTTCAGGATTAGCATCTCCATTAAACATAGGTAAAACAAATTTTACATCAAGCTTTAATAATGGTTTCTTAAAATAGGCTTTATGGATAGAATGATGAGAATGATGAGAATGCTCAGAGGAAGAAGAACTAGAACTTGAAGGTGAAGATGGAGGCTCAGGAGGATCTCCTCTATCCTCTTGGTTTACCGAAGCATCATCATATGCATGTGCTTCCTTTTTCTTCCCTTTATTCTTCATCCTCTTCTCGTAATCTCCATACATTCGCTCGACCATTTTTGACATGCGATAAAATACCATGTGAAAGTTTTTCTCCTATTCATCACGCTTGTCCTCTTCTTCCATTTTCTTCCTTCTGGATACACATCCAACTTTGGGATTGGAAGTCTTTAGATTTCCTTCACCCTGCTTATTCTTTGCCCTAGTAAGCATTCACACTCAACAATTCAAGTCAAAGATGACTTCTTTGATACCAACATGATCCGAGATCTTTTCATTGTGACTTATAAAGAATTGTATTAAATGAGCATAAATTAATGTGCACCATTAAAGAAGAGAAAAAATAGAAATGAAGAGACATAAGCATCATATTTGAACACAAAAACTTGATAACAGAGTTCGTCCCTGGTGTACTACGTCTCCAGGTCCTTCTCTCAATGGGTAGGCTCTTTTATTAACTCAACAAAAGAATTTGGAAAATACATGAATATACCTCATTTTGAAATCAAGCTACAGAAATGATGCTCAGATCAGAAAACAAACATCACCATTGGATTCGTGGTGTCGAATTACCCAAAAATGACTGTCTCCATGCTCCGATCCAACTCTGGCACCCCCTGGTCCAAGAGAAATCTCGTCTCGGTTTCTGTGCCCTCTACACCAACAATTATGACAACATCTACCTCAAAATCCATGCCAGATTGTACAGTATGGTCGTGCGCCTTTTTCCCCTGGCTCTGGCCTAAAACGCATTCTTAAATACTAAATGAGGGGGATATACCAAGGCACACCCCTTGGCGCGTTGGTTAGAGTAGAGTTTTAAAGACTTTATTCTGGGCGGAGGTTCCAGGGTCGAACCCGCCAGACTCTGTTTTTGGTAGTGGTTACATATATGTTTAGTCATGGTTTAAACCACCGCTATGTTTTTCAGTTCGCTAGAAAATCCACTAATGATTGTTGTATATTTGGCGTGGTCTGCCAGATTTGGCGGACCCGCCAATTCTTTTTAAAAAAAAAAAATCATTCACGGGCTAACATTGGGCATTCTTGGGATGCCACATGTCGCCCCATGATTGGGCCACATGGCGACTACTGATTCGCCTACTCACATGCTGATGTGGCTCACCCTGTCACCTCCGTACTGGCACGTGGTGCTCTCTGGGTGGTGCCACGTGGTGTCTCCTGGGGGTGCCACATGGCACTTTCCTATTGGTCCGTATGGACTCTTGAAAAGTCCACTGGTGGGTGACACGTGGTAGCATGTGGTGTTGCCACATGGAATTATGACATCATCATTCATATGATGAAATCACCTTTCCATGTCAGTTGCTGGCGTCAACAATACGAATGATGATGTGTCCCTTGCTGATTGGTCCTGGTTGACCACATCTTTGACCACAAATATCTTTCAAACCATAACTCTGTTTGACGAGCCATTTGCATCGTTAGAAATCTTGCGACACGCTCTTCGTGATCATGCCATTTTCACTGAGTTTTTAGAAATTTGATTTTTTTTTCCTTTCTCTATCTGTTGAAGCCATTCTGAGCGTTCTGAGCTGTCTCTGTGAGTTCTAAGTTATTCTTAGCCTTCTCTAGATCCTTTTTGGATCACGTATGCTTGCATGATTTTACTTAATATTCTTGATTTCCTCTCCTTGCGTTCTAACTCACCATCAATTATCCTGTCCACTACTTCTATCCTTAGGTCCCTTCGCGTCCCCTTTATAATCTGTTCTGTAGCTAACATGCATTTCATGGGATGGGTCATGTACTGGTTAACAATTTCTTTATCAACTTTGTCTAACACTTCAATTTATTTTTTGGATTTCTCCCTTATGGATGACACTTCCTCTGTCTTGGTTTCACTTTGTCCTGCCATGTCTAATTCCTCATTGAGTGGCATGCAACACATTTCTAGGAGTTCATCAACCGTACTCCATATCCTTGTACATGCTTGTTTGGTGCTGCCTATTGTTCCTTGTACATCTGGGTAAGTATTCTTCCATCTGTCTAGCAACATTTGAGTTTTATCCTGTTCCTTTTTAGTGAACTTGAGCAACTTTGTAGGGGATTTCTTATACATATTCTGCCAATGTTTTATCTTTTCAAACTCTTGCTCCATATCATTATACTGGCCTTTCATTTCTCTTAGATGATCATCCAATTTTATAATTTCTTCATTATGACCTTGGATGCCTTTCAACTCCTTGAAGAAATACATTTGTACTTCTTTTAGTTGTTCATTGGCCTATATAGCCCCCTCTTTAAACATGTTAATGAATTTATCTTCTTCCTTTCTTCCTTCCAAACGAAGCTCCTTTATTTCTTCTTCCAGACGAGATACCCTATAGCTCCGTTCTTCAAGAAATTGATCCTTTTCTTGTTCCTTTTCCTTCAATTCAAATATCTCACGAATGTATTCTTGGTTGATGTTATCCATTTCATCTTTATGGCGCTGATCCTTGACATGTTCTCTGACCTAGAATTCATGTCCCATTTCTTGTTTCTATTGTTGTATTTGCTGCTCCAAACCTGTTACTCTAATCTTATATTCTTCTAATTTTCAATTGAGCTCATTTATTGTGATGGTATTTGCTCCTACAAATGCATGTAGGGTTGTTGTTGTCTCTTTTTGTGGGTTCTCCTTGGTTATATCCCACTCTATATTTATTTTAGGTTTTCCTTGTTCAGAAGTTTCCCTTGTCTTTTTTCACTTGGATGGCCTCCTCATAATTCCCTTCTTTGAATTATTGTAATATAATTTCCCTACAACAATCAATTCATCATCGAATTCCAATAGGTTCAAGTAGGAGAAATCATATGATATTACATTCAAAGGGGTCCCTAGGCTTATAGGAGAAGTCAATATGGATACTTCCTTGGCCGATCATGGGGTAGAGATTCCATTTATCTCCTCTCCTTTCTTCTTCATTATTTCTTCTTTAACTCTACGAGCTTCTACCTCAATTCTTTCTCGCTTCTTCACAACTTTGTGGGTTGTTTCCTCGAACAAATTCCTCTATTCTTCCATGGATTTGCGAGCTTTGAATCCAAACACTTATTTTATTCCTCTGTATCTTTTCGGGTCACTTCATCTTCCACGACTTTGTGGGCTTTCACATATTTTGCGGCTAACTTTCCCTATTATCTCTTTTTTCTCGCTTTTTTTTCTGCATCGAAAAATTTCTTCAATGCTTCTTCCTCTTTCTCTTTTTGATCTTTTTTCTCTGCATCTAGCCTATCTTGAGTGTCAATTATTAGCCTCTATAGTTTTTCTTGAAATACGATTCTTCTTGTTTCCTTCTCGACCACAAAATAATTGATCTGGTGTGTCCACTTCATCATAGGATTTTTCCTCGTGAAAAATTTCTTCCTCCTCTTGTTCTTCATGATGAAAAGGAGGCACCATTTTCAGAGTCTTATAAATATTATACACGACAT
The DNA here is from genome assembly GCA_009831015.1 of Picea engelmannii. Classification (NCBI taxonomy): domain Eukaryota; kingdom Viridiplantae; phylum Streptophyta; class Pinopsida; order Pinales; family Pinaceae; genus Picea; species Picea engelmannii. The sequence continues at coordinate 101,034 of ML805902.1, forward strand.
TATTGAGTCACATCTTTTTCCTATTCCTGTACGTAAGATTAGGTCCTTAAGAGCTGTGACTTCCTTCCTTACATGCAGAATATTTGTTAAAGTAAATTTCCCTATTCTAATCGGGAAGTTGGGCTAGCTGCTTTTGTTCCCTATCTGCAAAGTCACTATTATATTTGCTTTGGCCATTTGGTGTGCTACCTCTCATGATACAATATTATTAGATACATATCTAGGCAACAAACATGGAGGAACATTACAACCATAGACACGAATATAGGTATATCTCTTCTCTATCCAATCAACAATCTCCTACAAGGTTTCTAACGCTTCTCTAGATAATCTCTGAAGGTTATAGCTAAAAAATAAATGATACAATGGTGCTAAAAAAATCACAAATTTGATAAAAATGTTCCTGATATCTGCTCACCCATAGCTCAAAATAATATACATGAATTATGGGTGATTCAGGAGTCCAATTCCAATTCATTTATGGGATAGGGACATATGCACAAATATCTGATATCGTCATTGCATCCGATCCTTCTATTCAAGCTACATGAGTGATTGCGTGGTTCTCCCTCCCCGCTTGAAAACCTTCAACATCTCCCCGCTCTTCATCTCTGCAAGGTCTACAAGTTTGTAAGTCCTTTAGAGTTTATAAAATGCACACTCCTCTATTAGAAAATCTTAGTGATAATCGAATAGATCTATTTCATTAATACACATAGTGTTGGTATGATTTGAATGTTAATGGTGGATTGTGTGAATGATCACATCCCTATCTTACATCAAACCTATTCATTTTTGGTAACATAAATGCATTTAATTATTTTTATCTCAATGCAGACGGGAAAAGCATGCAAACGATTAACCTTTTTGGGACACATAGCTAACTCTGTAGGCTCTCGTTGAATGCAAAATGTGAGTGCGCGAGCAAAGAGAGACTTTGTTTAAGTTTGTCAAACTTCCGCGAAGACATGAACGCAGGATATGAGGGATGCAATATGTGGGAATAATAGAAAACTGTAGGAGGTGGGATTGTGCGAATTATTCTTGGGAAGTATTCCACAAAGCTAAGCACCTCGCGGGTTGCAGTTAAATGTGACATCTAGTGCACATATATTCACCTCATGAAAGGATGGGGGATGTGATTACCCCCCATTTATCCTTATCTTCTCAGCCTCCAAGCGATAGGCTTCATTAGATAACTTGTTGACTCGATGATTCTTGGATATTAGAATGTGGAAGAAATCAACCCTTTCAAACCTCTTTACCTCAGATTGGATTTTGGAGATGAGCCTTGCTAATTTGCAATCTTGAGGAGTGGAGAAGCTATGTATATGTCTTATAGTGATTATAGAATCTCCAATAATAGTCAAGATCCTAATCCACCTTGAGTCAAGGAGATTGAGTCCATGATAAAGAGCAAGAAATTCAACTTGATTATTTTTTGCTTTGCATAGACCCCATTAAAAACTAATTTCTTGATGTCCACCAAGATCTATGGTGATCCCTCCTGCTCCTTCCATCCCTTGTTGTTTATTATTATTATTTTTTGTTTGTTAGTTTGTCTGTGACCTGTGGGACTAACCTGTGGCTAAGAAACCACGTCTCAGGGGCATCTAAGTCATCAAAATCACTTGGGGATCGCACCTGGCCTGAGCCACACCAACCCTTAACATGGCTAGATTTGTTTTCCCCGCAGGTTTCGAATCGGTGACTTTAACATCACAGAGTGGCTTAACAACACACTCTGTCACCAACTGTCCTACACCTCGGGGACTTGTTGTTTAATTTATTAATGGATGTAGCTTTTTTTAATTGTTTTGTTGTATTTTTTTTGCTATTTTTATTTTATTTTGCAGCTACATATGTTCATGAATCCATGGATTCTCCAGTTGCATGTTCCATGGCTAAATAATTCATTGTGCACTCATTCTATAGCTATGCAACTTGTGGATTTGTATTCTAACATGCCACGACCACATGGTTGGTTGAGAAATCAATATGTTGGTGTGAACAACACAATGTAGAGTATATTTATTTCTTTACATATAATAGATTCCCTACTTTAAGTGGCGTATGATTCCTCTTTCAACATGCCATGATATTGTGGCCGGTTGAGGAATCAATTTACTTGTTTTCATTAGATTAGATTTACTTTCCAACAATTGTATTTCAATTCCTAGAAGATAAAGACATTCTATATTAATGAGCCGAAGTCCCAAATGGGCATGATCTACCTAGGGTAACTCATGTTACAAAATGTCCACACCATTATTCCATGCATAAGAAACAACATTTAGGTTATGATCCCATAATACTAGAAATATAGAGTTCATTCAACAACACTTGAAGTTTTGGAAGTTGTATTGTCTATGCACAAGACTTCACAAGATTACACTCATTGGTTGATAATTTAAGTACAAGTTGGGGATTCAATAGCTCATATATTGTTGTAATTCTTTGACTCACTAGTCAATACGTGCAAATAATATGTAATTAATGATGCAATTTCTAAATTTATTGATTGCATAAACTAAACAAGAAGCTATTTTTCATTGACCATGTAATTAAGATATGCTCCTGATAGTTTTATTATTATTATTTTTGATGTAGTAAACATAAAAAAACTCTCTACATTTTCTCTCTCCAAGGAATGCACCTAATGCTCTATCAGATGCATCATTATGAATGTGAAATAGTATATCCGATTTAAGGCCTTGTAAAACATGAGTTGTCATTAATTTTTCTTTTATACTGTCAAATTCTTTTTAACACTCGGATGACCAACAAAAATTTTCATTCTTGGATTGAAGAGTAAACAAAGGCATTGCCAATGTACTGGAATATTTGTGAAACCTTCTGTAGTAGCCTAGATGTCCTATCAAACTTCTAACATCTCTTTATTTTTGAGGTTTTGGTAGGTGTTGGTGATGCTCACTTTGGCTGGATCTACCTCAATACCAACATGATAAATGTGATTCCCTAGAACTATAACCTTATTCATGAGCATGAAGCACTTTTAATTACTCAAAGACAAATTCATTTCTTGGAAACATTTTAGTACATTTTCTAGATATGTTAAGGCTTCCCAGAATGTGTTTCCAAAGACATTTAACTCGTCCATGTAGATTTCTACATTATCATGCACCGAATTTAAGAAAATACTTAAATTGTCTCTTTGAAAGGTAGAAGGGGAATTGCACGGTCCAAATGGGAGTGCCCTATAAGAAAAGGTTCCTCAAGGGTAGGTATTTGTTGTTTTATCTTGGTCCTCTAAGTTGATTTGTATTTGATTGTACCCATTAAACCCATTTAGAATGGAGAAGTACTTTTTACTAGACAAGGCATCCAACACTTGGTCCATGAAGGGTAAAAGAAAATGATCCTTTCTAGTAGATTTATTAAGTTCTCTGTAATCCAAACATATTATCTACTTGCCTCAATTCTTCAAAATAATGACTAATGGAGACACCCATTCACTATTTGAGATAGGGTAAATGAACTTTGCATCCAAAAGTTTTTGTAATTGAATATTAAATATGTATTTTAGTAAAGGGTTCATTCTTCTTTACAACTGTCTAATGGGAAAAGAGATATCCTTGATGTATACATGGTGTTTACAAATGTCAGGATGAATACCTTGCATGTCTATGTAATCCCAAGTAAATAAAAAACTATGTTTCATAAGAATGTTTAACTATTGTTGTTCTTGGACGAGATTCAATTTGCTGCTGATTTTTAGAGTTTTAATGAGGGTAATTTCTACCATTTTAAAGAATTAAAGTTAGATTTCAACAATAATTAAATAATTCCACTAGGTTTTATGTATATCAACATAGTTTCCTTACTCTTCTTCATCTTATTTCCATTGTATTTTTGAATTTGGACAGAACTAGGGTACACATTTCAAATCTAATTTAAAATAATTGTGTCATCATCTATTGGAGATTGGATGTATGGTGTTCTAAAACATGTCGTCACCTTCTTCTTGTCCTACCCAAAAAGGTGTTTCTACATTGAATGGTTTTGGGAGGGGGATACAAAGTAAGTCTTTTCTATGATTGACCAATTGTGATATTCATATCCCCTATTATGTAGCCTATATATGCATCACATATGGCTAACCATAGTTTTCAAAGGATGAGTAGATACACATTAAGTTATGTAGGGGATAAATGGTAAGTATTTAATGTGATTGATCGTTTGTGATAGTCGTGGCCCTTGTTCTTCAACCTATATATACATTAGTTGTGGCTAACCATGGTTTGCCAAGGATAACTGGATACCCATTAAGTTTTTCTTTGGTTTGTAGGACTATAAATTTTGCTGGGTATTCCCATTAGTCAATTTATACTGTGACATCCTCTAATACTCCCTCTAGATTAACATTGGATCTATTTGAAAGATGGAGGACGATTGCTGTGTGCCTTAACAACTATATTAAGTTTAACATAAGCATTCCATCATTGGTTATCACATTAATGGATGCCCCTAAGTCTATTAAGGCATTATGGATCAAAATTTTATTGATGTATGCATCTACCACAGGGATTCCTAGGTTAGAGTACTTAGGAGTGAATACGTTGCCTATCATAAGATCAACAAGTTGTCCTATAACATTCAGAGGGGTTTCCCCCCTTTCTCCCAAGTCTCTTTATGTATATTTCCTTAATTAATTTGTTGTAGATTGGGACATATTTAATATCTTGAATTAGAGATATTTTCACACATGGATCCATGAGTTCTCCTATGTAACACCCCAATTTTCATCCTCAATGTATAATTGTATATTTTTAAGTATTATGAATGTATGCGGGCCAAGCAATGTAATATGTAAACATTGTTCAATGAAAATAATAAAATATGATACACCACTGACTATAGATAGATAAGGACCAGAGTAATGTGGGGAAATGATTCTACAAGAGAGGGGGCTTAGTGGGGTTTCCATATGCCTTGAGTCTTACACCATCTTCATTAATTGATTTTTAATTTAACAATTTATCCCCTTGATTTATTAAACACTCAATCATTGAATTCATGTAAGAGGTTGGGTGAGTAAGTCAACCCACTTAGTTATGAAAACATGGGTTGAGTGTAATCATTGTTGGGGGAAGTGTAAGAATCAATCAAGCATGGGCGAGGATGATTTTCGAGTAGGAAGAAGAGCAATTTTTATAGTTAGAAAGAGGGGATGAAAAATAGAGTTGAGTGTTGGAAAAGAGTGGCCAACCATAGTGGGAATTAAAAATAGCTTGACGAAGCTAGTAATTGTGTTAAGAATGAGGTTGGTATGCCTATGGGTGATTCATGTTGAGGAAACTTACCCAAGAACAATTTTAAATGTTGTGTGAACAATCTTGTTGCAACTAGATTTTCCAAAGCCCCTAATAGAGAGATTCTTGGACGGTTTGTGTTGGAGCCCTGGAGGGGATGGAGTTTGTCTGAAAAAATGTGGTGCAGAGAAGGTAATATCATCCCTTAGGTTGTGTATACATATGGGGAAGAGATCTGGGTGTTTGGAATTGTTGTAGGAGTCGTGTCACTGCGTTTTTAATGAGATTTGAGTTGTTACAGTGGACTATAGACACTCGTAGGAGCCTACCCATCCTTGTGGACTCATAGCCCCAACTCGAGGGTGGCTTGTTGTAGAGATAATTGGTGCAATAAAGCCTACAATTGGGAGGAATGTCCTTCCTCTACAACTAGTTGTGTACATTTTTTTAAAAGAAAAGTGTTTTGATTGATGTGTTATTTACTATCTAATGTTGTGGATAAATGCTTTGTATTTTATATGTATGAATGATATTGTGCACGTGTAATCATTTGCATTCACATTTTTAAATTATTCATGACAACTGCATGAGCCTGTATGTCATACTACATATATTTCTGCATTTGAATTGATATGATAGTCGATTATAGTAGTAATGTGGCCTAGTAAGGGAGTTGGGTATGTTACCGAGTGGTATTAGAGAAATTTTTTTGTGGTAGTGTGCCTCAGTGAGTATTTGGGGACGTTATAGAGTGGCAT
>ML805902.1:113323-137946 GCA_009831015.1 Picea engelmannii
ACCTGTAAAAGTCCTCAACAGCCTCTGAAACCTGTCCCAATGTGTTCAAAGCATATCAATTAGCCAAAAATGATTATTCAATCACAGAAAACAAACATAGGCTCACCAAACCATGTCCTCGATCAATGAGGGCTTAAAGCTCCTTGGAGCTTCCTGAAACTTCAATGGTGAAAAAATCGCAGAAGAAGTCTTCAAATGGCCTTGAAAACAACACCAATGGATCTAGCACGTCCAAAAACCCCTAGCTGGGCTTTTACGGCACCTCAATCGGCCAAAAGATGAAGAAGTTATGCCTCCTCCATTTTCCTCCTTCAAGCTTTGCTGGAACTGGCTCTACAAAACGCACCTCAGTGTGCATGAACCAAGAACACGCTCCCAAAATGCGTTAAAACCTAGCACCGGGCGCAACCGCGCCAACGGTGCAAACCGTAGAACGGTTAAGGCACCTCCAGCCCCTAACCGCCTCGACACCTGGGCGTATGGATGGTCATGTGACCAAAGGCTGGGCAAAAAGGTGGTTAGTTTGTTGAACCGTGCCAATGGTATAACTCCCGCACTCCAACTCGGGGTCACGACCATAGTCTATGTTTCAAACCGCGCGCACAAATATTACAACCGCACACCATTCATATATAGTGATCACATGCATATCACATATGGCCAACGATCATATCAATTATCGCGCCAACATCCGTCGCTATATCATATGGTCATATGAGTTTTAACCAAAACCACGGGTCAGGGCCTAAGCCCCGACCCGACCCTTCCCGCGCCAATGTAAACAATACGAACATAAATATATTCAAACACACATACCTATCAAGTGTCAAGGTATGGCCCATTGGCAGGGCGGTCGTGCGAAGGCATTAGGTGTTGGGGAGGTTCGGGGGTCGAACCCCATGGACTCCCATATATTTTATATACAACCACATAACCAAATAATGAGGGGACACATGGTGCCCATGGATTGGGCCACGTGTCCTCATATTACTTGCCACAAACTGGACACGTGTCACGACCCAATTCGCCAACAACCAATCAATAAACAACTGCCACATCATCACCATGTATCATGCCGACGTCATCCGACACGTAGGATGCTGACGTCATCCTGTGCCACGTGTCACCCTTCCAGTGGTGACACGTGTCACCTCCGAATTGGTCCAAACGTACGCCCAAAAAGCCAAATCTGCCTGACATGTGTCATCACCTGGAGCTGCCACGTGTCTTGTACGAACCTGCCACGTGTCCTATACGGACTTGCCACGTGTCCTGTACGGACTGGTACAGTCAGCATTAATTTTTTTTCCTGTTTGGCTTGACGAACAAATTGCGATATCTTCTCCATATGTACTCCATTTGAGAAAGTAAATATACCGCCGGAATCAGGAAGACGAGACGGACGGAATGTCACCGTTTTCGTCGCATTCCGAGAACTTTGAAATTTGAGCAAAATTTTACCCCTGGTCCAGATTTTGATCAACGATTCACATGATCAATCGATACATCAACACACAAGTAGAAAGTTGGAACCAAATTTATATTGCCGTAAGTTGAAAGATAAAATAGCAAAATTTAACTGCCTGAATAATTTCCTTTTCTTAGGTCTTAGGGAGTCGAGGATTTAATACAATACGACTACTGTTCTAAAATTATACAAACAACAGATGGAGAACTGTGAGAATCCGACTGTTCATCTAGTTACAATGACTCTTTCAATTACATGAATATGCTGACTTGATAGGTAACCAAATTTTGTAGTGGCCTATTTGTATTTTGTCACTTTCTCTCATGGAGATTGGTTCCCAACTGTCGTCTCCCAACTGCAAACTACAATGTTGACTGCTAGGATGGTGAGCTATTTCTGGAGTCGCAACATGAAAATCATGCTTGTAGCTGTAATTGTTTTGTCCATAATTGCAACAATCACAGATACACCTTGAGTTGTAGTTGTTGGGTTTTGCGCTCAAAATTGCAACAAGTTGCTTTGTGGCTGAAAATATATCAACTTGGAGTTGCAACAAATAGGTTTTGCAGCTACTAGATTCATGTGCAACAATGTTAGTGACCAATAGTAACGAGTTCCATCCTAAGAATTATGAAAAAATAATGTAATAATGGCGTATGGGTTAGGATTCATACCTTTGGTAACAAATGAGGTGAAATGGATAATGGAAGTATCAAAAAGGAAAGTGATAGATGAAATATATTAAGCAAAAATGTATAGATGGGTATTGAAAGTATGCCATTTTAGGCACTTGTAATCTACCTCAGCCTAAAACTGTTGCATGTCCTCATGCAACTATGATCACTCAGTGTTAGAGAAGTCAAGGTAACACTAGGTGTACTCACTAATATCATAGATTGTTTCCTCTACTACTACCTTCTCTTCACTGATATGCTCTTTTGCTAGAGTTCCTCTGCTTTGTTGTGTCTCCACCTTTGTCTGAGTGTCTTTGTCAATAACCATAAAATATGTAGCTTAGACTGCTAATTCTTTTGTCTCCCTAGACTGACCTGTTTCCTGTGAGCCGATTAAGGGTTCCCCTACAACAATAGGACTTGCTACAGGGTAACCTAATTTTTCAGGTGCCTTGTGTTCCTCAAGATCTTCTTTGAGCATCTTTAAATTGATCTTAAGATTTAAAATTTTGACCCTAAACATTTTTTTCTCTCTTACCAAAGAGGAATAGATATGGAGAGAATGGGGGATGCTTACCTAGTGAGGAGTGATTGAAGTGGAAGCTTGTGGCTGTGACTGCTGCATGCCTTAGTCTAGTGTAGCAACAAGCCTTGGTCTAGTGTAGCAACAAGACCATCTTCATGACAGTCACCCAGTAGAAACTTTTCTATTCTCTATTCTTCTGGTGAATAGGTAGGCCATTCCCTAGGAGGGCCTTCTATTGGTTCTTATGTGGAAGTATGGGAATTTGGTTCTATTTCCCACTTATATTCCTCTGTAGTAGAAACATTTGATTCCTCAAGAGTGCCTCTTGTTGTACCAACAAAATACACTATTTCTAGTTTGTTTCCCTCAATTATGCTAACTATCGTGTCAATGAGATCGTCTAATTTCCCTTTGTCTCCTACACTGCCAGAGTGTTCTGGAGTTTCCATTTGTGGCACCTGCATCTTGAGAGATTGTACTGGAGGAGTGCTCTCCTTTGTTTTTGGTGAAAGAGCAGAGGCCTCTTCCTTCTTTTCCTTGCTAGCTTGTGATGGGGCATGTTCTTGCATAGGAAACTCCACTGGTTCTTATGGTTCAATGGAGGCTGCCAAATATTTGTCATATGTGTATGCCACCAAGACAGCAGTGAGGCCTTCACTGAGAGTGTCTTGGTCCTATTCTTGGACGTCCAGGAGAGTATCCTCATTTGGTTCTTGTGTAACACGAGAGGATTCGACTTCCTTTGTTTCTTGGTTTTCCTCATGGACTGGCTCCTAGGGCTTATACGTTCTTTTCTTCTTACACCGAGTTGCAACTTCATGTTTTTTCCTTCGTTTCTTCAGCACATGAGGTGGTCTTTTGGTAAACCCTCCAATTTTCTTTGTGCCTGGTTTGTTGGCCGTTATCTCCACGTCACTATGATGGTCTACCTCTACAAGAGTTGTGGTATGGAGGGATTTTTTCTTGCTTTTTCACTTTTTTTTTTTTGGAGTTGCAACAACCGCTCATTCTGTCTTTACGACCTCATTTTTTGATGGAAGTGTTCCAGTCATAGTCTCTTGATTGTCTGGAAGTGCATGCATTTCCTACTCAGCTTCCTGAAGGGCAAGTAATTCATTTTCATTGAGAAGAATGGGTGGTTGCACTATACTATTCCAAGTGCTGCCCTCTTTCTGCAATGCATGCTTGACCAATAATTTGATGAGGCCGTGGTGAGATAAAACCTCCATAGGGTTCTTTTCCCTTTGAACTAGCACTTCCATAGTTTGTAATGTCCTGAATAGAAAATACGACATATTGATCAATTGATTATGGCATAGACGATCAAGCAGACAACTGTGTTGAACGTAAATGGTGCCATAACGTCCTTCAAAAGTGAAGTAACACTGAATGAAGGCAGCCACATCTTCCCATGGATGAGGAAATGACCGATGATCGAAACTTGTTCCTTTCTTGACTAAAGCTTTCCCTAGTTCGATGAATTTCCTTGGAATTTTGGGGTGCAAAGTCCCTCGACTAAAGCATCTCTTTCCTGAGTGAGGTAGCCCCATGGATTCAACCACAGTCTCCTCTGTCACCTCCACCCGTGTTCCTGCACCTATGGAGGGATTTATTGTGTAGTTGATGGTGAATTCCAGAGAAATCTCATCATTGTAGCCCTATAATCGTAACACATACTGCATCCAACCTGCTCTTTCGAGGATTTCTATGATGTTGTCATAAACCTCTAACAACATTGGTTCGGTCAGATCTTTGTTGATTAATGACCCATCCATGGCTCCTTTGCTTTGCTAAATTCGAGTGTTCATTTTTTGTAGAGGTATGCAAGTTATGGGGCGGTGAGTTCGGAATTGTAGCAATCAAGGGTGGTGAGTATGATAGTGGTGATTATAGTAATGATTTTATTATGTGATGGTTTATGGAGGAATGATTAGACACATTCCATTAAAATGCATTTATTGCAAATTCAGATTGGAATGCATACGTGGAATAACTTACCTTGAGAAGTGTACAAGTACGGTGCAGATCGAGTCTTGATGATGGAGGATGCAGTCCCATCAACAATTCTCACCAGAATTGAGATATCAGTGTCATCGGTTTCGTCGACCAAAATTGCAAGAACAACGATGTTTGTAATTACAATTTTCAAGTGGATTCACAGCTATGGAAGTTGCAATGATGAAACTGCAACAATGACAATGTATCTTTATGGCGGGGATACAAATTGTAGCATAGGTGATGGAGAGGGAAGGTGTGGGTGGAAAGTGAGAAAAATGGAGTGAAGCTGTGAGAAAAATTGTAGTGATGTGAGTCACAACAACGAAGCTGCAACACTCAAAGCGAAATGGTTGAAACTTGTTTATAGAGAAAAATTCATAGCTCGAGAGTTGCGACGACAATTTTGCAGGAGAGACGATGCATTATATGGTATGTTTTTGAGTCAGAACATTGGTGGTGCAGTGGAAAGTGGGAAGATGGACTGAGGCTGGGAGTTACAATGATAAGAGATGTAGCAATGGGGTTGCAACAATGAAATCATACTGAGATTTGGGTGAAAAGTATGAGTTGTGTTGAATGAAGGAAGGCTGCAACAAAGTTGCAGCCAAGAGAATGGGAGAAGGGAAATTGGTAAACTTTTGGGAGGAATGCGGGTGGAGTAATAGTCAAAGGATTGGAAGGGTAATTTGGGAAATGAATAGGGAGGATGAAAATAAAGTAGCAACCTAAAGGGAATGAGACAAAGGGTATGAATGTGGTGGGGAATTGGCAGGAACAAGAGTCGCGACAACATGTATAGTTGTGGGAACATAAATAGTTGTGGCAAGGGAAGTTGCAGCGGCACGAGTCACAACATAGGGAATTGCAACAAAAACTAGAGTTACAAGAACAAAAGTGGTTGCTACAAAGGGAGTTGCAACAATTGGATTTGCAACAAAGGGAATGACAACAATATCATTCTCTCCTTTGGATCCCACAAAAAAATTATTAGAAAGAAACGAGTTTTTATTGAGAAGGATCTTGACATAACCATCGCAAAACCATGAAGTGCCTTTTTTTTTTTGCGCCAGCTAAGCTATTTTTTCTCCCTCTCTCTTTAGAATTAGGAGCATAATTATCCAGCAGGAACAAGTTCTAGGTCATTGTTGGGCCATCCATTTGTAATTTTCTGCAAAAAGGATTCCTTCGATAGGGACCGCTAGTACAAGTGAAGTCTATGTCCATTAGCCATCATAGAAATCCTATCTTCATCGATGGTGCAGAGTTTGATGGCCCCACTATCATAGACTACATCGATCTCATATGGACCAAGCCATTTGGTGCAAAACTTCCCTTTGAAATATTTGAACAGGGAATCGAATAATAAATCCCAATCTCCAACCTTGAACTTCTTTTTCTTGATAAACTTATCATGCCATTTATCCCTTTGATTATGTATCACTGTGGATCAATGTAGGGAATCCTACCATAGTTCATCCAAGTCTTTTATTTGGAGCAATATTTGTTTATGATCCTTTTATAGTTCCAACCCAAGTTGTATTGCTGTCCTCAGTGTATGAATCTCTGTTTCAATGGGCAATAGAACTTACTTACCATAGAAAAACTCATAAGGTGTGCATCCTATAGTAGTCCTACAGGTGGTCCTGTAGGCCCATAAGGCTTCAGGAAGTCTATCAGTCCAATCCTTGAGGTTTCATCTGGGGGTTTTTGTAATCATGGCCTCAAGGATCTTGTTAGTCCCCTTTACCTACATGTTTTATTGTGGATGATATGGTGTCGTTACTCTATGATTGATTTTGTAGCTGTCCATCAGAGCTTTGACAAGTCTTGATGTGAATTGAGTTCCTCTGTCGGTCACTATCTCCCGTGGTATTCCGAACCTTACAAAAATTTCCTAGTGAATAAATTCTACTACCGCTTGTTCAGTTGCCGCTGGAAGTGTCTTGGCCTCCACCCATTTTGTGACATAGTCTGTATAGATGAGGATGTAGGAGTTTTGATGAGATGGGGGGTTTATTGGTCCCACAAAATCAATGACCCATTTATCAAAAGGTTCTAACATCATCTGTGGTTGTAGTGGAATTTCATCTATTTGTATGGGTCTACCCTTGTGTTGAAAACTATCACACCTCTTCACATATTATTTGTCATGTCTGAAGAGTGTGGGCTAGTAAGATCCCTGGTGAAGTATTTTGTACCTAGTTCTTTTATCTATAAAGTGCCCCCCACATGGTCCATCGTGATAGGATTTTAGTATCTCATGTACTTCGTCCTCTCGTACACACCTTCTGATAATTAAATCAGGTCCAATGTAGAAGGTGCATCCATTAATCCATGAGAATATTTCACTTTTATTGACTATACTTTGTCGTTCTTTGGGGTCAAGTGACGTGGAAGTTTACTTTAAACCAAAAAGTTATCAATATATGCAAACTGAGGTGATTTAGTAGATATTACAAAGAGGTTTTTATCTGGAAAATGGTCTTCTACCAGAGGTTCATTCTCATTAGATGTTATTCTAGAAATAAATTCATCCACTACATTATATTTTCCTGGTTTGTTTAAAATGGTAATGTCAAATTATTGCAATAAAAGTAACCATCTAGTGACCTTGCTATTTGTGATTGGTTTGTTCATTAAATATTTAATAGCATCATGATCAATATGCAAGATTACACAATATCTAGTAATGTAGTGTCTAAACTTGTTTATTGCATGAATAACAAGAATAAAATATTTATTAGGTACTGTGTAATTTAATTCAGTAGGTGAGAGATTTTTATTGACATAGTAGATCACATATGGGTCTTTTCCTCTTCGAGTTGTCTGAGGATTGCTCTAATGGCTATGTCAGATGCATCTGTGGAAATGTGGAATGGGAGGGTCCAAGCAATCCCTCTTAGTATATGAGCTTCATATAATTTGAATTTTAATTCATCAAGCACATGCTGGCATGTCTTTGCCAATACAAACTCAATATATTTTTTAAGTAAGGAAAATAATGGATGAGCAATACAAGCAAAATTTTCAATGAATCTACAGTAATAACCAACATATCCTATAAATATTCGTACCTTCTTATGTGAAGTTAGAGTTGGAAAATTGAGTATTACCTTTATTTTCTCTTGATCGACTTGAATACCTTTTTCTAAGATGCGATGTCCCAGTACAATTACACCAATTTCCATCATGAAACACTTTTCGTTACTAAGGGAAACATTTGACTCATTGCATCTGATTAATGTCTTTTCCAGATTGGCTAATGCTTCATCAAATTCATCCCCATATGTTGTAAAGTCATCCATATATATTTCCACGCATTCATGAACGAGATGAGAGAATACACCTGTAAGGTTCTCTGAAAGGTGGCAAGGGCATTGAATAATCCAAATGGTAGAACACGATAGGAAAATGTCCCCCAAGGACATGTGAACGTTATTTTCTCTTGGTATTTTGGGGCGATTTGGATCTGGTTGTATCCACTCAAACCATCGAGGAAAGAAAAATTATGTTGAGAAGTGTAACTCAAAAGGTCTTCACCATGTGTAGCGTCTTAGCATGGAGGAGGACAATGAAACTAAACAAGTTGATGGATTAATCTCTTTCCTAAAGTTTTACTGAGGAAAAAGTATATTTGATGTGTTATATTTTAATGTTGACTTCTTGAGCACTTTTTTTTCTAAAGTTAAAAGTGAAAATAATTTAAGTGATGGTTCTTTAATCTTGGCCATCTATCTCATTGAGAGGATGAGATTTTATCTCAACTCTTGATCTCTTTGGAGATAGGGTTTTTGCTTGCTCATTGAGATAAAAGAAACCAACTTGGTGGCTGGGCATGTCTTTTGAAGAGAGAGGGCGAACTTTAGCTTGGAGAAGGAGTTTGCTTGAGGGTTTGCAGAGAGGACGAAGGAGAATTTTACAGGAGGATTGTCTAGCTTCCTTAGCATTTTCTAGAGGCCAATACTAAGATTTGAAGGAGACACCGTACATGGTGATGTAGAAGTGACGTAGAAATCCGTATGATTGACGTAGAGGCTTACGCAAGGGTTATTTTGCAGTCATTTTGTTTTTTTGGTTTGGTATAGGGATGCACACTTGTTCTGGAAGTGTATTGTTGGGTTTTACTCAGGAATTTGATTGGATCGATCCATTTGTAAGATATATCTATATTCTTTCTGTTGCATAATAATAAAATCTACAAAATGAAGAACAATTTTCCCACATTGGGTTTTTATCGGGGTTATTTTATCCAAAAATACTTGTGTAGTTCATGTGATGTGTTTGTTGTTGTCTTGTAAATTGTTCCTAGATTTATTTTCTACCGTGCATTTTAATTTTGTGAAGAAATCTATCAGTAACCTTACAAAGAACAATTTCAGAAAATTATTTTAAGTTCTAAGTGATTTCTGAGTGATATATTGTTGGAGTTTTATGGTTCACCTTGCTAGGTTTTAGTGGATTCACATGGTATGAGAGTGGTATTGTTGAAGGAACAACATCAAAGTTTTGTTTTTTTCAGGAAGATTATTTCAGATCTGCAACTAAGAAAGGTTTCGATCTACAAAACAAGGGTTTATTACAACACAGAATCAATAAGGCATCATCAGGGTTTGGATAAAGACACTTTCAAAATGGCCATGACCTCGAGAATGGATGATAGACTTCAAGGTGCTCAAAACTTTTCCACCTGGAAGGAAAGGGTTACCATGATCTTATATGCCAATGATGTCCTTGAGCACATTGCAGAGACAACAACATCTCCTATGGATGCAACACTGTTGTGACCCTAGAAGAAGGGTGAGGGTAAGGATAAGAGAATAATTCTTGATGGGGTAAAGGTTCACATAATCCCACACCTCACATGGAAAATGTCTGCTAAGGATATTTGGGCTGCCTTGAGTGGCCTCTACCAAAGAAAAAATGAGAACATGGTTATGGTGCTTTGGGAGAGGATGAGAAGTACCAAGATGGAAAAAGGAAAAAAGTGTGGTTCAATACCTCACACGTATTACATAGATCATGATCCAGGTGGATATCAGTGGCCACCCACCATTTCCAAATGGCTCAAAACAGTTTTCTAGCAATTTTGGTAATTTACTATTTTTAGCAGGTTTTAACTTCCTGGTCCATTTTGAGGGTCCAAATGAAGGTTTTTCAAGATCGAGGTTCTCAATGATAGTCAAAGGAATGATTGAGCCCCCAAAATGAATCTCCTCGATGATACCTTTCCAATGAGCTATCACACACCTAAAACGAAGATCGCATGCAAAAGTTACGACCCCGGGAAGTTGATGCACCAACTTACCCAAACGAGGCCCACATGAATTTTGGCGCTTCATCTCCTAGGGTTAAGTTTTTGGATGTCTAGAACTTTTGGCATTCCCGTTTATTGTAAAAGGGCCTTCAGAGCCTCATTGTAACCATCTTCTTGCGAATGCGAGTAGCGGTCACATCTCTTCTCGGAGATAAGCTGCCACCATTCTAGCGAGACTTTCACTCTGTATTTTTACAGTCTCTGTACATTTCTCTGGTTAATAGAAATCATGTATTAATGTATATCTATGTTTATGGTTGCATCTTTGATACTTTTCTGTTATATAATTGAATATCTGCAATATCTTTGTGCATTTTTTTATTATATCTCCGCTCTCATTTCGTGCCGAAAATAATCCGGATCAGTGGTATCAGAGCAGGCTGCTCTTGATCGTTTTTAGTGCATGTCCCCGAAGAGGTCCGAGTATAGAAAGTTGGGTCTTGAGCTTGTCTCTCTTGAGGACAATCGCTCTCGCACACCCAAGAAACCCTCAATGGAAGAAGAAAAGAAAAATGATGGAGCAGACGATCCTATCAGTCTGTTGCTTGAGCAAGCTCTCACGTGACAGAGGGACGAAATGATGGAGAAATTTTTCCACATCCTTCAACACCTCCCGATAGCATCAGGCGCATCGTCATCAAGCAACCACTTTGGAGGCACCTCGCCCTTCAAGGTACAGTTTAATTTTGATATTCCCATATTTGAAGGTCAAATAGATGCAGATGCCTTAGATAAATGGTTAAATCTGCTAAAAGGTTATTTCTCTGTTCATAATTTTTCAGACAAGGAAAACATCACCTTCGCACTCATTAAGGCTCTCCCCCATGTCAAACATTGGTGGGAAACTTACTGGGAGCAGAGTTCCACAGAGGAGTTTGGAATATATGGGGCCAATCCCACTTGGGATTTTTTTTTGGATGCGGCAAAGGAAGAATATTACCCTGTTGGAAACTATGAGGACCAGTACATGAGATGGACCACACTACGGCAAGAGAGGGGCCAATAAGTTTCAGAGTTCACCAATAACTTCCATACCTTGCGCACCAAGGTGGGTATCAAATACTTTGAATGACATTTGGTTCTGAAATACCGTGGGGCTCTACACAGATACATCCAAACTGAAATAGATTTCCTGGACATCTCATCACTCGGTTCTGCCTATCGATATGCTGTTAAAATCGAGCAGAAATTTAAGCACCAGAACAAACGGGAGTTCGGGTCTACAAATCCACAACAACCAAAGTATGACAAAGATAGCCCTAACAAACAATCTCATGAAAACCAGTCCAAGACACAGGAAAAGAAGGGTCACAGGAAGACAAAGAAGAACACCGGGAAATGGTGCGATCTCCACAAAAGCCCCTGGCACAACACCGATGAATTTCGCTCAAAACTATCATTGGTGGACGAGATCAAAGACAAGGAGCCGAACCCTGATTCAGAATCTGATTCTGAAAATACTGGTAAAAGACAGATCATTGACGCAGACCCCACTACTATTGTCACGACCGCAACAATTCAACCAGAAGAACCAACAGATCCAGAAGAGGGGGAGGAACTTTTTCATTCACAGATGTGGGTGAAGGGGACCCCGCTGCATTTTATTGTTGATAGCGGAAGCCAGAAGAACCTCATCTCAGCAGAGGTCGTCAAACAGTTGGGATTGTCGACAACACCACACCCGCAACCATACAACATTGGGTGGCTTCGCCAAGGACGAGATCTTCGTGTCAGCCAGTAGTGTCGATTTCCATACGACATCCAACCCTTCAAGGATGAGGTATTATGCGATGTTGCCCCACTGGATGTCTGTGATGTTCTCTTGGGCCAGCCATATATGTGGAAACGCCATGCTATCTATGAGTCTCGACCCCGTAGTGTCATTATTACTCTGGGGGGTCATCTCTACAAGATACCAGAGGTAGTTCCAACTACTGCCCCACCTAAACAGTTCCGCAAGGTAGTATCTCATACTACAAAATTTATCTTCTCCACAATCTGTTCAAAGGGTGAACAGAAGGATACTACAACCACCACAACTTCGGCCCAAGCACCTTCTATCCAACAGAAGCAGGTCGACAAGGTTGCAAAAAAGCACGAAGATTCCTTCTGCACACAGTCATATAAAATATCCAAACTGGTTAAAAAGGTCCAAACCTTCCAGGCAAAGGTTCGTGATAACCTTCAACAAGCTAAGCAACGCCACATCTCCAGCAAGGCAAGCAGATCACCAAGGATCAGATTCAACAATCACTTTTCCCTCTCCCCCGGGAACTCAACGCAATGGATACCATTGCTTCCTAAGGAGGGAGGATTGATCCAGGTGGATATCAGTGGCCACCCACCATTTTCAAATGGCTCAAAACAGTTTTCTGGCCATTTTGGCAATTTACTATTTTTAACAGGTTTTAACTTCCGGGGCCATTTTGAGGGTCCAAATGAAGGTTTTTCAATATTGAGGTTCTCAATGATATCCCAAGGCATTATTGATCCCCCAAAATGAATCTTCTCAACGATACCTTTCCAACGAGCTATCACACGCCTAAAACGAAGATCGCATGCAAAAGTTACGACCCCGAGAAGTTGATGCACCAACTTACCCAAACGAGGCCCACATGAATTTTGGCGCTTCATCTCCTAGGGTTAGGTTTTTTGATGTCTAGGACTTTTAGCATTCCCGTTTATTGTAAAAGGGCCTTCAGAGCCTCATTGTAACCATCTTCTTGAGAATGCGAGTAGCTGTCACATCTCTTCTCGGAGATAAGCTGCCACCATTCTAGCGAGTCTTTCGCTCTGTATTTTTACAGTCTCTGTACATTTATCTGATTAATAGAAATCGTGTATTACTGTATATCTGTGTTTATGGTTGCATCTCTGATACATTTCTATTATATTATTGAATATCTGCAATATCTCTGTGCATTTTTTTATTATATCTCTGCTCTCATTTCGTGCCGAAAATAATCTGGATCAATGGTATTAGAGCAGGCTGCTCTTGATCGTTTTTCAGTGCATGTCCCCGACGAGGTCAGAGTATAGAAAGTTGGGTCTTGAGCTTGTCTCTCTTGAGGACAATCGCTCTCGCACACCCAAGAAACCCTCAATGGTGGAAGAAAAGAAAAATGATGGAGTAGATGATCCTATCAGTCTATTGCTTGAGCAAGCTCTCACATGACAGAGGGACGAAATGATGGAGAATTTTTCCCACATCCTTCAACGCCTCCCGATAGCATCAGGCGCATCTTCATCAAGAAGTGACTTTGGAGGCACCTCTCCCTTCAAGGTACAGGTTAATTTTGATATTCCCGTATTTGAAGGTCAAATAGATGCAGATGCCCTAGATAAATGGTTAAATCTGCTGGAAGGTTATTTCTCTGTTCATAATTTTTCAGACAAGGAAAAGATCACCTTCGCACTCCTTAAGGCTCTCCCCCATGTCAAACATTGGTTGGAAACTTACTGGGAGCAAATTTCCACAGAGGAGTCTGGAATATATGGGGCCGATCCCACTTGGGATTTTTTTGTGGATGCGGAAAATGAATAGTATTACCCTATTGGAAACTATGAGGACCATTACATGAGATGGACCACACTCCGGAAAGAGAGGGGCCAATCAGTTTCAGAGTTCACAAATAAATTCCATACCTTGCGCACCAAGCTGGGTATCAAAGACTCTGAATGACATTTGGTTCTGAAATACCGTGGGGCTCTACACAAATACATCCAAATTGAAATGGATTTCCTGGACATCTCATCACTCGGTTCTGCCTATCGATATGCTGTTAAAATCGAGCAGAAATTTAAGCACCAGAACAAACGGGAGTTCAGGTCTGTAAATCCACAACAACCAAAGTATGACAAAGATAGCCCTAACAAATAGTCTCGTGAAAAACAATCCAAGCCACAGGAAAAGAAGGGTCATGGGAAGACAAAGAAGGACACCAGGAAATAGTGCGATTTCCACAAAAGCCCCTGGGACAACACCGATGAATGTCGCTAAAAATAGTCATTGGTGGCCGAGATCAAAGACAAGGAGCCGAACCCTGATTTAGAATCTGATTCTGAAAATATTGGTAAAAGACAGATCATCGACGCAGACCCCACTGTTATTGTCGCGACCACAACAATTCAACCAAAAGAACCAACAGATCCAGAAGAGGGGGAGCGCCTTTTTCATTCACAGATGTGGGTGAAGGGGACCCCGCTGCATTTTATTGTTGATAGCGGAAGCCAGAAGAACCTCATCTCAGCAGAGGTCATCAAACAGTTGGGATTGTCGACAACACCACACCCGCAACCATACAGCATTGGGTGGCTTCACCAAGGACGAGATCTTCGTGTCATCCAGCAGTGTCGATTGCCATACAGCATCCAACCCTTCAAGGATGAGGTATTATGTGATGTTGCCCCACTGGATGTCTGTGATGTTCTCTTGGGCCAGCCATATATGTGGAAACGCCATGCTATTTATGAGTCTCGACCCCGGAGTGTCATTATTACTCTGGGGGGTCATCTCTACAGGATACGAGAGGTAGTTCCAACTACTACCCCACCTAAACAATGCCGAACTGACCACAATGGAGACCATTGCTTCCTAAGGAGGGAGGATTGATCCAGGTGGATGTCGGTGGCCAACCACCATTTCCAAATGGCTCAAAACAGTTTTCTGGCCATTTTGGCAATTTACTATTTCTAGCAGGTTTTAACTTTCGGGGCCATTTTGAGGGTCCAAATGAATGTTTTTCAAGATCAAGGTTCTCAATGATATCCAAAAGCATGATCAATCCCCCAAAATGAATCTCCTCAATGATACCTTTCCAACGAGCTATCACACGCCTAAAACGAAGATCGCATGCAAAAGTTACGACCCCGGGAAGTTGATGCACCAAGTTACCCAAACGAGGCGCACATGACTTTTGGCGCTTCATCTCCTAGGGTTAGGTTTTTGGATGTCTAGGAATTTTGGCATTCCTGTTTATTGTAAAAGGGCCTTCAGAGCCTCATTGTAACCATCTTCTGCCGAATGCGAGTAGCTGTCACATCTCTTCTCGGAGATAAGCTGCCACCATTCTAGTGAGTCTTTCACTCTCTATTTTTACAGTCTCTGTACATTTCTCTGATTAATAGAAATCATGTATTACTGTATATCTGTGTTTATGGTTGCATCTCTGATACATTTCTGTTATATTATTGAATATCTGCAATATCTCTGTGCATTTTTTTATTATATCTCTGCTCTCATTTCGTGCCAAAAATAATCCGGATCAGTGGTATCAGAGCAGGCTGCTCTTGATCGTTTTTCAGTGCATGTCCCCGACGAGGTCCGAGTATAGCAAGTTGGGTGTTGAGGTTGTCTCTCTTGAGGAAAATCGCTCTCGCACACCAAAGAAACCCTCAATGGCAGAAGAAAAGAAAAATGATGGAGCAGACGATCCTATCAGTGTGTTGCTTGAGTAAGCTCTCACGTGACAGAGGGACGAAATGATGGAGAATTTTTCCCACATCCTTCAACGCCTCCCGATAGCATCAAGCACATCTTCATCAAGCAACCACTTTGGAGGCACCCCGCCCTTCAAGGTACAGGTTAATTTTGATATTCCCGTATTTGAAGGTCAAATAGATCAGATGCTCTAGATAAATGGTTAAATCTGCTAGAAGGTTATTTCTTTGTTCATAATTTTTCAGACAAGGAAAAGATCACCTTTGCACTCCTTAAGGCTCTCCCCCATGTCAAAAATTGGTGGGAAAGTTACTGGGAGCAGAGTTCCACAGAGGAGTCTGGAATATATGGGGTCGATCCTACTTGGGATTTTTTTGTGGATGCGGCAAAGGAACATTATTACCCTGTTGGAAACTATGAGGACCATTACATGAGATGGACCACACTGCGGAAATAGAGGGGCCAATCAGTTTCGGATTTCACCAATAACTTCCATACCTTGCGCACCAAGCTGGGTATCAAAGACTTTAAACGACATTTGGTTCTGAAATACCGTGGGGCTCTACACAGATACATCCAAACTGAAATGGATTTCCTGGACATCTCATCACTCGGTTCTGCCTATCGATATGTTGTTAAAATTGAGCAGAAATTTAATCACCAGAAAAAACGGGAGTTCGGGTCTGCATATCCACAACAACCAAAGTATGACAAAGATAGCCCTAACAAACAGTCTCCTGAAAACCAGTCCAAGCCACTGGAAAAGAAGGGTCATGGGAAGACAAAGAAGGACACCGAGAAATGGTGCGATTTCCACAAAATCCCCTGGCACAACACGGATGAATGTCGCTCAAAACAATCATTGGTGGCCGAGATCAAAGACAAGGAGCCGAACCCTGATTCAAAATCTGATTTTGAATATACTGGTAAAAGACAGATCATCGACGCAGACCCCATTGCTTTTGCCGTGATCACAACAATTCAACCAGAAGAACCAACAGATCCAGAAGAGGGGGAGCACCTTTTTCATTCACAGATGTGGGTGAAGGGGACCCTGCTGCATTTTATTGTTGATAGCGGAAGCCAGAAGAACCTCATCTCAGCAGAGGTCGTCAAACAGTTGGGATTGTCGACAACACCACACCCGCAACCATACAACATTGGGTGGCTTTGCCAAGGACGAGATCTTCCTGTCAGCCACCAGTGTCGATTGCCATACGGCATCCAACCCTTCAAGGATGAGGTATTATGTGATGTTTCCCCACTGGATGTCTGTGATGTTCTCTTGGGCCAGCCATATATGTGGAAACCCCATGCTATCTATGAGTCTCGACCACGTAGTGTCATTATTACTCTGGGGGGTCATCTCTACAGGATACCAGAGGTAGTTCCAACTACTGCCCCACCTAAACAGTGCCGCAAGGTAGTATCTCATACTACAAAATTTATCTTCTCAACAATCTGTTCAAAGGGTGAACAAAAGGATACTGCAGCCACCACAGCTTCGGCCCAAGCACCTTCTATCCAACAGAAGTAGGTCGACAAGGTTGCAACAAAGCACGAAGATTCCTTCTGCACATAGTCATCTAAAATAGCCAAACTGGTTAAAAAGGTCCAAACTTTCCAGCCAAAGGTTCGTGATAGCCTTCAACAAGCTAAGCAACGCCACATCTCCAGCAAGGCAAGCAGATCACCAATATTCAGATTCATCAATCGCTTTTCCCTCTCCCCCAGGAATTCAACGCAATGGAGACCATTGCTTCCTAAGGAGGGAGGATTAATCCAGGTGGATATCGGTGGCCACCCACCATTTCCAAATGGCTCAAAACAGTTTTCTGGCCATTTTGGCAATTTAC
Source organism: Picea engelmannii (assembly GCA_009831015.1). NCBI lineage: Eukaryota > Viridiplantae > Streptophyta > Pinopsida > Pinales > Pinaceae > Picea > Picea engelmannii. The sequence continues at coordinate 130,600 of ML805902.1, forward strand.
TATTTTTGACAGGGTTTAACTTCTGGGGCCATTTTGAGGGTCCAAATGAATGTTTTTCAAGATAGAGGTTCTCAATGATATCAGAAGGCATGATTGAGCCCCCAAAATGAATCTCCTCGATGATACCTTTCCATCGAGCTATCACACGCCTAAAACGAAGATCGCATGCAAAAGTTACTACCCCGGGAAGTTGATGCACCAACTTACCCGAACGAGGCCCACGTGACTTTTGGCGCTTTATCTCCTAGGGTTAGGTTTTTGGATGTCTAGGACTTTTGGCATTCCCGTTTATTGTAAAAGGGCCTTCAGAGCGTCATTGTAACCATCTTCTTGCGAATGAGAGTAGCCGTCACATCTCTTCTCGGAGATAAGCTTCCACCATTCTAGCGAGTCTTTCACTCTGTATTTTTACAGTCTCTGTACATTTCTCTGATTAATAGAAATTGTGTATTACTGTATATCTATGTTTATGGTTGCATCTTTGATACATTACTGTTATATTATTGAATATCTGCAATATCTCTGTGCATTTTTTTATTATATCTCCTCTCTCATTTCGTGCCGAAAATAATCCGGATCAGTGGTATCAGAGCAGGCTGCTCTTGATCGTTTTTCAGTGCATGTCCCCTATGAGGTCCGAGTAAAGAAATTTGGGTCTTGAGATTGTCTCTCTTGAGTACAATCGCTCTCGCACACCCAATAAACCCTCAATGGCGGAAGAAAAGAAAAATGATGGAGCAAGCGATCCTATCAGTCTATTGCTTGAGCAAGCTCTCACGTGACAGAGGGACGAAATGATGGAGAATTTTTCCCACATCCTTCAATGCCTCCCGATAGCATCAGGTGCATATTCATCAAGCAACCACTTTGGAGGCACCTCGCCCTTCAAGGTACAGGTTAATTTTGATATTCCCGTATTTGAAGGTCAAATAGATGCAGATGCTCTAGATAAATGGTTAAATTTGCTAGAAGGTTATTTCTCTGTTCATAATTTTTTAGACAAGGAAAAGATCACCTTCGCACTCCTTAAGGCTCTCCCCCATGTCAAACATTGGTGGGAAACTTACTGGGAGAAGAGTTCCACAGACGAGTCTGGAATATATGGGCCCGATCCCACTTGGGATTTTTTTGTGGATGCGGCAAAGGAACAATATTACCCTGTTGGAAACTATGAGGACCAGTATATGAGATGGACCACACTACGGAAATAGAGGGGCCAATCAGTTTTGGAGTTCACCAATAACTTCCATACCTTGCGCACCAAGCTGGGTATCAAAGACTCTGAACAACATTTGGTTCTGAAATACCATGGGGCTCTACACAGATACATCCAAACTGAAATGGATTTCCTGGACATCTCATCACTCGGTTGTGCCTATCGATATGCTGTTAAAATTGAGCAGAAATTTAAGCACCAGAACAAACGGGAGTTCGGGTCTGCAAATCCACAACAACCAAAGTATGAAAAAGATAGCCCTAACAAACAGTCTTTTGAAAACCAGTCCAAGCCACAGGAAAAGAAGGGTCACGGGAAGATAAAGAAGGACACCAGGAAATGGTGTGATTTCCACAAAATCCCCTGGGACAACACCGATGAATGTCACTAAAAATAGTCATTGGTGGCCGAGATCAAAGACAAGGAGTCGATTCCTGATTCAGAATCTGATTCTGAAAAATATTGGTAAAAGATAGATCATCGATGCAGACCCCACTGCTATTGTCGCGACCGCAACATTTCAACCAGAAGAACCAACAGATCCAGAATATGGGGAGCACCTTTTTCATTCACAGATGTGGGTGAAGGGGACCCCGCTGCATTTTTTTGTTGATAGCGGAAGCCAGAAGAACCTCATCTCAGCAGAGGTCGTCAAACAGTTGGGATTGTCGACAACACCACACCCGCAACCATACAACATTGGGTGGCTTCGCCAAGGATGAGATCTTCGTGTCAACCAGCAGTTTCGATTTCCATACGGCATCCAACCCTTCAAGGATGATGTATTATGTGATGTTGCCCCACTGGATGTCTGTGATGTTCTCTTGGGCTAGCCATATATGTGGAAACGCCATGCTATCTATGAGTCTCAACCCTGTAGTGTCATTATTACTCTGGGGGGTCATCTCTACAGGATACCAGAGGTAGTTCCAACTACTTCCCCACCTAAATAGTTCCGCAAGGTAGTATCTCATACTACACAATTTATCTTCTCCACAATTTGTTCAAAGGGTGAACATAAGGATACTGCAGCCACCACAGCTTCGGCCTAAGCACATTCTATCCAACAGAAGCAGGTTGACCAGGTTGCAACAAAGAACGAAGAATCCTTCTGCACACAGTCATCCAAAATAGCCAAACTGGTTAAAAAGGTCCAAACCTTCCAGCCAAAGGTTCGTGATAGCCTTCAACAAGCTAAGCAACACCACATCTCCAGCAAGGCAAGGAGTTCACCAAGATTCAGATTCATCAATCGCTTTTCCCTCTCCCTTGGGAACTCAACGCAATGGAGACCATTGCTTCCTGAGGAGGGAGGATTGATCCAGGTGGATATCGGTGGCCACCATCCATTTCCAAATGGCTCAAAACAGTTTTCTGACCATTTTGGCAATTTACTATTTTTAGCAGGTTTTAACTTCCGGGGCCATTTTGAGGGTCCAAATGAAATTTTTTCAAGATAGAGGTTCTCAATTATATCCAAAGGCATGATTGAGCCCCCAAAATGAATCTCCTCGACGATACCTTTCCAACGAGCTATCACATGCCTAAAACGTAAATCACATGCAAAAGTTACGACCCCGGGAAGTTGATGCACCAACTTACCCAAACGAGGCTCACATGACTTTTGGCGCTTCATCTCCTAGGGTTAGATTTTTGAATGTCTAGGACTTTTGGCATTCCCGTTTATTTTAAAAGGGCCTTCAGAGCCTCATTGTAACCATCTTCTTGTGAATGCGAGTAGCCGTCACATCTCTTTTCGGAGATAAGCTCCCACCATTCTAGCGAGTCTTTCACTCTGTAGTTTTATAGTCTTTGTACATTTCTCTGATTAATATAAATCGTGTATTACTGTATATCTGTGTTTATGGTTGCATCTCTGATACATTTTTATTATATTATTAAATATCTGCAATATCTCTGTGCATGTTTTTATTATATCTCCGCTCTCATTTCGTGCTGAAAATAATCCAGATCAGTGGTATCAGAGCAGGCTGCTCTTGATCGTTTTTCAGTGCATGTCCTCGATGAGGTCCGAGTATAGAAAGTTGAGTCTTGAGCTTGTCTCTCTTGAGGACAATCACTCTCGCACACCCAAGAAACCCTCAATGGTGGAAGAAAAGAAAAATGATGGAGCATACGACCCTATAAGTCTGTTGCTTGAGCAAGCTCTCACGTGACAGAGGGACGAAATGATGGAGAATTTTTCCCACATACTTCAACGCCTCCCGATAGCATCAGGTGCATATTCATCAAGCATCCACTTTGGAGGCACCTTGCCCTTCAAGGTACAGGTTAATTTTGATATTCTCGTATTTGAAGGTCAAATAGATGTAGATGCCCTAGATAATTGGTTAAATTTGCTAGAAGGTTATTTCTCTGTTCATAATTTTTCAGACAAGGAAAAGATCACCTTCGCACTCCTTAAGACTCTCCCCCATGTCAAACATTGGTGGGAAACTTACTGGGAGCAGAGTTCCACAGAGGAGTCTAGAATATATGGGGCTGATCCCACTTGGGATTTTTTTGTGGATGCGGAAAAGGAACAGTATTACCCTGTTGGAAACTATGAGGACCAGTACATGAGATGGACCACACTGCGACAATAGAGGGGCCAATCAGTTTCAGAGTTCACCAATAACTTCCATACCTTGCGCACCAAGCTGGGTATTAAAGACTCTGAACGACATTTGGTTCTGAAATACCGTGGGGCTCTACACAGATACATCCAAACTGAAATGGATTTCCTGGACATCTCATCAGTCGGTTCTGCCTATCGATATGCTCTTAAAATCGAGCAGAAATTTAAGCACCAGAGCAAACGGGAGTTCGGGTCTGCAAATCCACAACAACCAAAGTATGACAAAGATAGCCCTAACAAACAGTCTCCTGAAAACCAGTCCAAGCCACAGGAAAAGAAGGGTCACGGGAAGACAAAGGACACTGGGAAATGGTGCGATTTCCAAAAAATCCCCTGGAAAAACATCGATGAATGTCGCTCAAAACAGTCATTGGTGGTCGAGATCAAAGACAAGGAGTCGAACCCTGATTCAGAATCTGATTATGAAAATACTGGTAAAAGACAGATCATCGACGCAGACCCCATTGCTATTGTCACGACTGCAGCAATTCAACCAGAAGAACCAACAGATCCAGAAGAGGGGGAGCGTCTTTTTCATTCACAAATGTGGGTGAAGGGGACCCCGCTGCATTTTATTGTTGATAACGGAAGCCAGAAGAACCTCATCTCAGCAGAGGTCGTCAAACAATTGGGATTGTCGACAACACCACACCCGCAACCATACAACATTGGGTGGCTTCGCCAAGGACGAGATCTTCGTGTTAGCTAGCTGTGTCGATTGCCATACGGCATCCAACCCTTGAAGGATGAGGTATTATGTGATGTTGTCCCATTGGATGTCTGTGATGTTATCATGGGCTAGCCATATATGTGGAAATGCCATGCTATCTATGAGTCTCGACCCCGTAGTGTCATTATTACTCTGGGGGGTCATCTCTACAAGATACCAGAGGTAGTTCCAACTACTACCCCACCTAAATAGTGCCGCAAGGTAGTATCTCATACTACAAAATTTATCTTCTCCACAATCTGTTCAAAGGGTGAACGGAAGGATACTGCAGCCAGCACAGCTTCGACCCAAGCACCTTCTATCCAACAGAAGCAGGTCGACAAGGTTGCAACAAAGAACAAAGATTCCTTCTGCACACAATCATCCAAAATAGCCAAACTGGTTAAAAAGGTCCAAACCTTCCAGCCAAAGGTTCGTGATAGCCTTCAACAAGCTAAGCAACGCTACATCTCCAGCAAGGCAAGTAGATCACCAGGATTCAGATTCAACAATCGCTTTTCCCTCTCCCCCGGGAACTCGACGCAATGGAGACAATTGCTTGCTAAGGTGGGAGGATTGATCTAGGTGTATATCTGTGGCCACCCACCATTTCCAAATGGCTCAGAACAATTTTTTGGTCATTTTGGCAATTTACTATTTTTAGCAGGTTTTAACTTCCGGGGCCATTTTGAGGGTCAAAATGAAGGTTTTTCAAGATAGAGGTTCTCAATGATATCCAAAGGCATGATTGAGCCCCCAAAATGAATCTCCTCGATGATACCTTTCCAATGAGCTATCACACGCCTAAAACGGAGATCTCATGCAAAAGTTACGACACCGGGAAGTTGATGCACCAACTTACCCAAACGAGACCCACATGACTTTTGGCGCTTCAAATCCTAGGGTTAGGTTTTTGGATGTCTAGAAATTTTGACATTCCCTATTATTGTAAAAGGGCCTTCAGAGCCTCATTGTAACCATCTTCTTGCGAATGTGAGTAGCCGTCACATCTCTTCTCGAAGATAAGCTACCACCATTGTAGCGAGTCTTTCACTCTATATTTTTACAGTCTCTGTACATTTATCTGATTAATAGAAATCATGTATTACTGTATATATGCGTTTATGATTTCATCTCTGATACATTTCTGTTATATTATTGAATATATACAATATCTCTGTGCATTTTTTTATTATATCTCCGCTCTCATTTCGTGCCGAAAATAATCCGGATCAGTGGTATCAGAGCAGGCTGCTCTTGATCGTTTTTCAGTGCATGTCCCCTACGAGGTCAGAGTATAGCAATTTGGGTCTTGAGCTTGTCTCTCTTGAGGGCAATCACTCTCGCACACCCAAGAAACCCTCAATGGCGGAAGAAAAGAAAAATGGTGGAGCAGACGATTCTATCAGTCTGTTGCTTGAGCAAGCTCTCACGTGACAGAGGGACGAAATGATGGAGAATTTTTCTCACATCCTTCAACGTCTCCCGATAGCATCAGACACATCTTCATCAAGATTCCACTTTGGAGGCACCTCGCCCTTCAATGTACAAGTTAATTTTGATATTCCCATATTTGAAGGTCAAATAGATGCAGATGCCCTGGATAAATGGTTAAATCTGCTAGAAGGTTATTTCTTTGTTCATAATTTTTCAGACAAGGAAAAGATCACCTTCGCACTCCTTAAGGCTCTCCCCCATGTCAAACATTGGTGGGAAACTTACTGGGAGCAGAGTTCTACAGAGGAGTCTGGAATATATGGGGCCGATCCAACTTGGGATTTTTTTGTGGATGCAGCAAAGGAACAGTATTACCCTGTTGGAAACTATGAGGACCAGTACATGAGATGGAGCACAATGCGGCAATAGAGAGGTCAATCAGTTTCAGAGTTCACCAATAACTTCCATACCTTGCGCACCAAGATGGGTATCAAAGACTCTGAACGACATTTGGTTCTGAAATACCTTGGGGCTCTACACAGATACATCCAAACTGAAATGGATTTCCTGGACATCTCATCACTCGGTTCTGCCTATCGATATGCTGTTAAAATTGAGCAGAAATTTAAGCACCAGAACAAATGGGAGTTCGGGTCTACAAATCCACAACAACCAAAGTATGACAAAGATAGCCCTAACAAACAGTCTCGTGAAAACCAGTCCAAGCCACAGGAAAAGAAGGGTCACAGGAAGACAAAGAAGGACACCGGGAAATGGTTCGATTTCCACAAAATCCCCTGGCACAACACCGATGAATGTCTCTCAAAACAGTCATTGGTGGCCGAGATCAAAGACAAGGAGCCGAATCCTGATTCAGAATCTGATTATGAAAATATTGGTAAAAGACAGATCATCGACGCAGACCCCACTGCTATTGTCGCGACCGCAACAATTCAACCAGAACAACCAACAGAACTAGAAGAGGGGGAGCACATTTTTCATTCACAGATGTGGGTGAAGGGGACCCCGCTGCATTTTATTGTTGATAGCAGAAGCCAGAAGAACCTCATCTCAGCAGAGGTCGTCAAACAGTTGGGATTGTCGACAACACCACACCCGCAACCATACAGCTTTTGGTGGCTTCGCCAAGGACGAGATCTTCGTGTTAGCCAACAGTGTCGATTTCCATACGGCATCTAACATTTCAAGGATGAGGTATTATGTGATGTTTCCCCACTAGATGTCTGTGATGTTCTCTTGGGCCAACCATATATGTGGAAACGCCATGCTATCTATGAGTCTTGACCCCGTAGTGTCATTATTACTCTGGGGGGTCATCTCTACAGG
>ML805902.1:158211-176369 GCA_009831015.1 Picea engelmannii
ACATGGGTAATAAATTTAAGAGGGTTAATAATTTTAATTTGTTTAATTAAATGATTTACGTATACGGAGGGGATAAGAAACATTAAATAAAAGGATACGAAACATTAAATAATAGGATACGACATTAAATAAGAAGATAAGATAATGAATGTAGGGATAAGGAAATTAATGAGGAGGAAAGGGTCGGTGAAGGAGGGATATGACGGGAGGAGTCTTACGAGAAGAAGGGGAGATTATTTTTGGAGGGAGGAAGAATTATGGGAAGGGGGAAAGACTATATGTCTGAGGTGCTTATTTTTCTGGTGTGGGGAGTTTGTTTTAGGGGTTTTTGGTGAACCAGAAGCACGGGGCACTGGTTTGCTGAGGGTTTTGGGAATGAGGGCCAGGATATGCTTACTGTATCCTGGAGCTAGGGAGCCAGACATGCTGCTCCTAGCTGACAGGGAGGAAACACGGTTTTGGGAAGTGTTTGACACAGTTTCAACTTCAGCATTGGACCAACCCAAGCAGCGGGATTTAGCATCGGAAGCAGGTATTTTTAATTATGAATGGATGAGTTATTTCACACTGTAGATAGATTTTAATCTCTACTGAATATTTTTCTTATATGCTGGTGATTGAATTATTTATGTAATTGAAAGGAATTATATCTTAAATTATATCAAGATTTGTACTCTACGGTCTCTACAAGGTTACTTCTTTCTTAGACCGACTCGACTTGGAAGAAAACCGACTTGAGAAATTAGACTTTGGTCATCTTGACTTGCTTTGGCTGACTTGTATTTCTCAACTCAATTTTCTTTCGAATTCAACCTTCAGGGTAATTTACTTCACTTCTACTCAGACCGACTCAACTTAGAAGAAAAACTGACTTGATTAATTCGACTTTGGTCGTCCCGAATTGTATTTCCCAACTCAATTTTTCTTCTACTTCGACGTTTAGTCGATCGACTTGTCTTCAGCTCATCTTGCAGTCGATCAACTTCCAGATAGTCGAACTTATTGTTTTTTGAATTGAATTGACTTGTGACTCGATGGTGTCAATGCTTCCTCACCAAACATCCACAATTGAAATTCTCTCTCATCTATGGACGCTTCTTCAATTGAGATTTTCTGAATCACTTTTAATGAACCATGTCTTATTAACTTCTTTATTTGTGATTTTTATGGATCCATATCGGATTATCCATTTACCCTTTTTATCTGGAATTTTTCTTCACAATTTCTTCTTTTGTGCATGGATGTTAATGACACAATATCAACCTTATACAATATAGGATGAGTGTATCAAGCTCATACAATATATTAGTCAATATTATCCTTCTACTGATTCAAGTCATCTTCATAAAAATATGTCCAATATTGACAATGCTTCTCAAGCTAATCAATCAATGATACTTCACCTATTTATCAAGGTTGACATCAATGACAACCAAATTTCCAACAATCTACGCCTTTGTTATTGATGGAAACCTAGTAAAACAATCTAACTCCCCTTGTGAATGTAATTTGTATTTTTGAGTTCTTTGAGATGACTTTGTTTTACTCTTTATCTCTCCCCCTTTGACAACAATGACAAAGGGAATTTTTCTCTTCTCCGCCTGAGGTGATGCTTCTATCATAGTCATTTGATTATGTAGTAAACAAATTCAACTTCTACCTCTTTAGAAACAAGGTTAAATTGGTCACAATATCTTCTAATGTAGTTTTGCTTCAAATACTTCGAGACATGAAACTTTTAAGCTCTAGTGCTCTTCTAACCAGTCTGCTTCAATGATACACTTCACTTTCTTCCTGACTTCTCCTAATTTATTTATGATGCTATTCATCTACCATTCTTCAAATGTTTCCTTTGTAAGGTGTCTTCCATGTTTTAATTATCATAAGATCATCATCAAGGACAACCTTAATTCTTTCCTGAATCCTTCTTCGTTCCTTCGATTCATAATTTTCTGTTGATGGGGAATTTAGTAGCTCATCAGTTGGAAAACTTAAAAAATATTCTTTTCTCAAGTCTACTATTTGGTCATCATCATCATTGTTTTGTACAACAAAATGTTCTTCATTTTCTTCTTTGAGATTTTCTGTTTGTATTTTTCTTTCATTGATTAATGGACTCTTGATTTTCTGGATATTATCAAGATCTATAGTTGTGCCATATTATTCTTTAATAACTTTTTGAAATTGATCAACTTTATATGCAAAATTATGATTTTCACTTTTCTTATTAGAACTTTCACCCATCATTCCTTTATTATCAACCTCATCAATTTTAGGTGTAATATCTTCATTCTCTTGGAGCTTTGTCTTTTCTGAATTTTTGTAGCTTTGTTCTGATCTCTTTCTCCAAATATTTCCATGAGACACTCTGTTTGTTGGACTTTTTCTTTCTAAATTTGTCTTTTGAGATTTGTCCTTTCCTCTATTCTTCCAAACATCATTAGATTTCCTTTTTGAATTGTATGGATTATTCTTCATGGGAAAACTTCTTGATTTTCTGTAGTTTTGGAATTTGTAGCCAAACTGGCCACAGTTATAGCATCTCATTGTATGGAAAAACTTTGTTGTGTGCCCAATATAGTTGCATCTCCAACATCTCATTGAGTTATGGGACCTTCTTGAAATTTTCTTTTCAAGACTCTTACACTCCAATGCTTTGTGGCCAAAGTTATGACAAGAAAATCAATAACCATTGAAGGTGTTTCCATACTCGAGTCTGTTGGGACATGAGAAGTCCGTCTTTTGATATGTTTCTTGTTTTTGACTTTTATAGCTTCCTTCCTTGAAAACGTTCATGGTTTGTTTTTGTTTTGTGACTTTACCTTTTTGCTTTGAGGAGCATGATCCTTTATCATGTTTTTGAATGGTGCTCCATTTTCCACCTTCTTCTTTCTTATTGTATCCAAGACCAATTTTGTCATTAGTTGGTCTTTGACTGTTCCAGATCCTATCTAGGATAGCTGAGTTGTTTTGGAATTTGACAGTTGCTTTTGTCTTTTCATTCTTATTTTTGAGGTTGATAACTTCCAATTCCAACATGTGACATGTTTCTTCCTTTTTAGTCAAATGGATCTTCAAGGCTTCTTCTCTTTCCTTAGCTTCTTCAAGTTGAGTCTTTAGATTGATAACCATTTATTCTGTATCATCCAAGACTTCTATGCAGTTATTGGTTTTTTCATATGTCTTCAACTCTTCTATTTCTTTTGTTAGATAAACAACTTCATCCTTCAATCTTTTGATTTCTTCCTTGTTTTCTAGCAGAATCCTTTTGAGGTTGATGACTTCCAATTCCAACGTGTGGCACAATTCTTTCTTTTTAGTCGATTGGCTCTTCAGGGTTTCTTTAATTTTTTTAGCTTCCTCAAGTTGAGGATTTAGAGTGTTGACCAATTCTTTTGTTTCTTCTAAGTCTTCTATGCATTTATTGAATTTGTCATACATATTTAATAGTTCATTTATTTTGTTAGATTAGTAACTTCAGTCTTCAATCTTTTGATCTCTCCTTCTTTGTATTCTAGCAGAGTCTTTTGTTATTTCTCTTCATGGTTGTTATATTAATCTAACTATTGTAGGAGCAACATATCTTTCTTTTGAAGTTTCTCCAACTCCTCTAAAGTGCACATAACTATGTATTAAATCTAGTCAAGAACATCCTTAGTAACTTCAATATATAGACCATTTCATGGTTCCATACTAATCACTTCAAATGTATCTACAACATCAGTCTCAAAATCTAATAGTTTTTCTTTAGTGAATACTGAGGTATTCATCAATTCCTTGATGTAGTAGTCTTCTCTGTTGATGATTGGGGTTTGAATCAATTCTTTGATGGAATTGTCCTCTTCTGTGTTTTGTTATTTATTCTAATTAGAATTCTCTTTATCTGCATTTTTTTCTTCAATCTGATTAGATTTCTCCATTTTTGAGTTTTGTTCTTTAGTCTGATTGGATTTCTCCGTTTCTTTGTTTTGTTCTATAAACTGATTGAAATTCTCCATTTCTTTGTTTTGTTCTTTATTTTGATAAGAATTCTCTAGCTGAAGCCATAATACTTTAGCAGAGGTGCAATATCCCATATTTTCTTTGACTTGGTTTGAGAATCCATTCTGGATTGCCTTTAATGCTATTGAATTATTTTTCTTTGCTTCTTTTGCCGATTTGAATTTGTTTTTTTAAGTATTTAAATACCAAGGCTTACATACTACTGAATCCCAAACACCAGATCCTCTTGACTTCAGATACCTTTTCATTCTTTCCCTCCATGAAGAGTAGTTTGTTCCGTCAAATAAGGGAGATTCATTTGTGGAGAGAGACATTTGTATACCCATTTGTGTGTTTAGGAGGATCTTCCTTCCAATGATTGCACTGTTTTTCTTGAAGAAAATTCGCTCTGATACCAATTGTTGAAACACACACTGACACTGAGAGGGGGGATGAATCAATGTTTGGAACTTTTGGCTACTTTTCACTCTTTCATAGATTAACTAAATTAAATGAATAAGATATATGCATTTCAATTAATTATTCATAAACATGTATAACAAAAATTGTATGAAGGAGATAAAATATCATTCTTTTATTTATTTAACTTGAATGAATAAAAATAAAATCAATCCTTTCATATCTTCAACTTCAATTGAATATGAGAGATCCAACTCTCTGATACAAGACCCAACTTGTAGTTATCAGATCCAACTAAGAAATGATGAATCCAACCCTCATAACAAGACCCGACTTGTTGATCTCAAATCCAACTAAGATGTGAGGAATCTAATCCTCATGACAATACTCAACGTGTAAATAGGCACCAACCTGATAGAATGAAATTTTATTCATTGTATATATATATATATATATATATATATATATATATATATATATCCACCAAGACCCCTTCTTTCCTTCATAGTCCTTTACTTATATAGTCCTCCAAAAGGTGTGATTTTCAACCAATGTGTCTTTTGATAATGAAACATTGCACCCCTTCATTTAATTAACACAAATGGTAACTTTTATAAATTGTTTTTTCATACACCAAATTAGTCAGTTATTTTCGTATGAATATTATGGAGCGATGGAAATGAACTTTAAAATTCTACGACATGGGTTTTGTGTAGATCATACCCAATTATTTGACCATGAGCCATTTCCCTAGAAAATGTGTGAGGTGAATGGTACAAACATTTCTTTGAAGGAAACTTGCCCAGATTTTCCTTTAGTCGTTGGATGCCAAATCGACTTCAATACATATTACCTTTTTGTGAATGTCTAAATTGACCTCCGCATATCTCCTTTGTTGGTGATTATTTAAACTCAACTTGTAAACATTTTACTTGATGGTTATATTAAAATCAATCCCCTCTTAGCTGTTAGTTACTAAATATTTGACTTGGTCTCACCCTTTTTCGTATTTGCTTCCTCATTCGATCGACAAACATCTTTTTGGTCGACTCAACTAGGATAAATTTCAACTTGAGTATTTCAATTCTAGTCGACCCAACTTGCTTCAGCCTCCATCCAACTTGTATTTACCGATTTAAGTTTTCTTCGAATTCGATCTTTAGGTTACTTCTTTCTTGGAAGAAAACCAACTTAAGAAATTCGACTTTGGTCGTCTTGACTTGCTTTGGATGACTTGTATTTCCCGACTCAATTTTATTTCGACTTTTACCTTCAGGGTAATTTACTTCACCTCTACTCGGACCGACTCAACTTAGAAGAAAAACTGACTTGAGTAATTCGACTTTGGTCATCCTGACTTGTATTTCCTGACTCAATTTTCTTCGACTTCGACGTTCAGTCGGTCGACTTGTCTTTAACTCGTTTTGTAGTCGATCGAATTCTAGATAGTCAAACTTATTGTTGTTTGAATGATTTGACTTGTGACTCGATGGTGTCAATACTTCCTCACTGAACATTCACCATTGACATTCTGTCTCATCTCTGGACTCTTCTTCAATTAAGATTTGCTGAATCACTTTTAATGAACCATGTCTTATTACTTTCTTTATTTGTGATTTGTATGGATACATATTGGATTATCCATTTACCCTTTTTATGTGGACAATTTATTCTTTTATGCATGGATGTTAATGACACAATCTCAACCAATATATTAGGATGAGTGTATCAAGCTCATTCAATATATTAGTCAATATTATCCTTCTACTTATATTCAAGTCACCTTCATAACATTGTGTCCAATACTGACAATGCTTCTCAAGCCAATCAATCAATGATACTTCACCTATCTATCAAGGTTGACATCAATGAAAAAAAAATTGCCAACATTCTTTATGTTGATGATCTATTACTTACTAGATATGAGAAGTTGATTACAAACTACAAGGGTAACCTTGCAACGAAGTTTGAGATGAAAGAGCTTGGTTTGATGCATTACTTCCTTGGTATGGAGGTTTGGTAGGAGGATGAGCGATTCCTTTTGGGACAGGGGGAGTATGGAGTAGATATCTTGTGCAGATTCAGGATGACTGATTGTAGGCCCATGTCCATGCCTCTAGTGACAAACTGAAGGAATATTGATGTATCTAGTTCTGATATAGTAGACCACACCATCTATCGTTAAATTATTGGATCACTCATGTATCTGGTCAACATTAGGCCATATATTAGTTTTGCAGTCAATAGATTGAGTCGTTTCATGGTGGACCCTCAAAGAGTGCATTGGATAGTTGCGAAGCATGTACTTTGGTACTTGAGAGGTACAATGGAGTACATGTTGTTGTATGAGAGTAGTGGTGGAGTGAGATTGGTAGGTTTTACAGATGCTGATTTGGCATGATGTGCAGAGGAAAAAAATAGTACTTTAGGGTGTTAATTCTACATTAGATAGGGTATTATATCATGGTTTAACAAGAAGCATAGATCAATGGCATTGAGCTTTGCTGAGGCAAAGTACATGGTAACAAGTTTAGAAGCATGTGAGGCACTATGGTTGAGGAAGTTTTTCTTTGGATTATTCGGTGAAGAATTAGAGGATACAGTGATACATTGCGATAATCAGAGTGGCATCAGGCTCTTTGAGAATCCAGTGTTTCATGATTGTAGCAAGAATATAGAAATACACGATTAATTTGTATGTGATTATGTGTAGAAGGGGGCCATAAGGCTTCAATACATACAAACTAATGATCAGATGGCATATATATTCACCAAGGCACTTTGCAGACATAAGTTTGAGAAGTTCAGAGACAATATGGGGTTGGTAAAGAATCCCTTCCTCGTTAAGAGGGAGTGTTGAAAAGTCTAACTCAGAAGGTCTTCACCATGTGTAACATCCTAGCATGGAGGAGGACAATGAAACTAGCCAAGTTGATGGATTAATCTCTTTCCTAAATTTTTACTTAGGAAAAAGTTCAATAGATGTGTTATATATTAATGTTGACTTATTGAGCAATTTTTTTTCTAAAGTTAAAAGTGAAAATAAGTTAAGTGATGGTTCTTTTAATATTGAACATTGTTGGCACAAGGAGTAGACCTAGGGTTCAACGCTACAAAAACACACCAACAAAACCCTAACTACCGACCCCTTCGACAACACCTGTGAAGCAGATGAAGTCTCACCCAAGGTAGAGGCAGGGGTGGTTGCAAGACTCAAGTGTCTGCAACCTTAGCTGGGACACAGATCTGTGATTGTAATACTTTAACAGAGCACTTAACACCGACAATTCATCAATATTTGATCACTATCCACTTCACAGATAAAACAAAGCATCACATCATTCATCCAGATCTGATGTATCTAAGCACTTATCATAGAGAAGAAGGTTAGATCTAACAGATTCAAGCACTAAGCATATTAACATAGATCTAATCTAACATCCACATACAAAATTATCACAAAGCATAAGTAGATCTATCTATCTATATCAAAGAACTTAGCAAGTAAAGAAATAAACACATCAATACATGGAACCAAGCAGAGTGACACAACATATATGTGGTTCACCCCCACCCTGAGGCTACGTCCACCAACTCTTTTTCTTTATTAGCTTCTTCAATAGGTTACATGCACAGAGCCTCAAAACACTACTTCGCATAGGACAGGATATCTGCGTAGCTCGCTAGATCCTCCTTCCTCGAGTGGATCTAAGCACACAACCTTCCACAAACTCTTACAATGTCTTGCACTTAGCTCTGCAAGTCCCTCACAGTATGCACATATCACTTACAATCCTTCAATCACATAGATCTAGCACTTAGTACAATATCACACAGATATGCCTTTGCACATAGCAACAACTTGCAACTGCCTCCTCTTAAATTGCCTATACATCTATTTATACTTTACAACATAGGCCTAAACATGGGTAAACCCATGGGTCGACATCCCATACCCGTTACATAATCCCAAATCCCAAAAAGGACCCAAAAAGGGGCCGAGATCCTGTAATCTCTGCTTCATCTTGCGCTCCTCCTTCGACAGGCTATCGAAGTCCCAAAATAGGTCAAACTTGACCAAGTATCTCCCAAAACTTGGTCAAGGGCCAACAACCCCCCAACACTCACTTGTGACTCATCCCGAGTCAATTTGATCTAGATAGTTCTGCTTCGAAAGCCTCGATATTGGCTAGAGATGCTTCGAATTGATGTTGTGCCTTGACCTCCTGTTCAGTGAACTCTTGGATGAATGCATCGTTGACAGGTCCCTCTAGGCACTGTTCAACTGTAGTGACAACCTGCTTGAGTTATTCTCCTCGGACTTCAACCTCTGTGAACAATTGATAAGATTTATCTTGTACAGGTTGGAGCCTCTAAGTTACTTCCATAATTCTGCTTTGGATAGTGTGGATCTGCTGCTGGGCAGTGCACTACTCCTAGGATCGCTTCATTATTTCCACAACTGATAGGGGCTTCAATTGCGCTTCTATCATTTCGGCTAGATACTTCACCTCTTGGAGCTACGACTCTAGTGCCTTTAGTTCTGGATTCTCGGTGAGTTTCTCATAGGTCTGGGCACTGTGATAAGTAAGTTGCTTGCATTCCATAGCAAGGGATTTTATTCTCTCAACTGCGCTTCAAGCAGTTGCTTCTCTTTGATCCCATACATCCTATGGGGTCTTGGGCATTGCGCGGAGCTCTAATTCTGTGATGCGTTGTTGTAGCTATTGGATAACTTCTATGAGCTGGTCTACTTGCTGTGTGACTCAATATTCTACCTTTATTTCCATGACTATCACAAAACGAAGTGCTCTACTGACCGCTTCTTTCACTTCGAGTTGCTTCGTGAACAACTGGTCTTTTCCTTACTGTAGATGCACTTTTTCTTCATTGAAATTTGCTTGGAGAGAAATATTTTCCTGTTCTGCAGCTCAACGCTGCTTTACAAATACTCCTTGCACCTGCGTCAAAGCTTGGGTGGCTTGCTCTGTTTCCTCTTGAGCTCATTGAAGGTGAGCTTCGACTATATCAACTATTCGATGGAGTTGGGCTAGCTCATCTCCCAACTCTGGTTCTCCTGGTGGTAGAGGCGCAGTGGAGATTGCGCGACTGGACTGAAGGGCCTGCTATACTCCTCAGAGTTCAACTTCAATCCTATCATACATTTATTCCTTCTTCACTCCTTGTTTCTCTGCTATCTCCAATGACGCATCGTTCAAGGTTGCGATGATGAAATCAAAATCATCGGAGGTGAGGATGGTCTGGATCTTGGTCATGGTGGCTTTCGATTTCTTTTGAGAAGAAGGTTTCAAGGGAGAAACCTTCCTCTTCTTTAAAGGGTCAACCTCGTCTCGGGGCATTGTTACTTCGCTTGGTCTCGGTTCAGTTTCTACTTCGTCACCACCCCCTTGGTTAGGTGACACTGAAGGAGTCTTTCCTGAGGTGCTGCTTAAGTTTTGGACTTCCTCAGTCTTCTTCTGTTTGCTGGTTCCGGGTGTACTCTGTTCTTCTGGGCTGTCAATATCAGAAATCTCTGTGGGGTTGGAGGGAATAAGGAGGTCAACGGACCATTCCTTAGTGATCTCATCCAGGTCTTCTTTAATAAGCTTATAATATGTCTGGAGCTTCGCTTGATGTTCATCTTCTCTCGTTGTAATGTAGATAAAGTGCTGATCTGCACTGAACTTCATTAGTGTTTGGAACCTCTGTAGGGTGTTCAGAGTCATTCAAGGCTCGAATTCGATGGATCTCTTTAGCTAGATGTAGTATGTATGAAACACAATGTTCGACTTCCACTGTTTGTTCATATCAGCTGAATACCACAGGGTAGCGAACTTCGTGGCAAGCGGTTCCAAAGGCTCTATGTCAGGGAAGGTCGCACCTTCCAGCATCTCCCATGCAACAAATACAATGAGGACCATGAACCAATTGAAGTGACATTCATACCCCTGATCCTGTGCTTCTTGGCAATCTAGTTCCAACTGGTTAACTAGGTACTTTGCCCAGTTCATCTGTAGGCCTTCCGCGCACTTCCTTGTGAGGTCAATGACAAAGCTGGTGACTTGCGTAGGTCGGTTCTTCCTTAATAAATTTCCAAATATCAATTGACATGCGAGGTGTACTCCGCCACTCTAGATGGAAGCTACCTTATAGCCTCTTGTTCCCTTCTCAACATTGTCATAGGTTTCCTTTATCTTCTGTGCAAGTGCGCGATCTGTGGCTTTCCCTAGATAAAAGTCTTGTGGGTCGGGTCCTTGCATACTAAGTTTGATGATCATGTGGATCAGTGTTGGGTCAACTATAATGAGGCGCTCTAACCATAAGTAGCCGACATGGAAGCACAACAACAAGAGATTAACACACGTGTTCACCTCCTGGTGCCTTCCAAAGTGTGGTATCTTCATTACATTGAAGAGGGTGGACTGCACGAGGTCCATAGTATACTATTGAGGGATGATCTTCTAATTCTTCCCTTTTGTTCTAGTTAGGTACTTGTACATGGCGAGCATACCATAGATCTTTCGGTCTTCGAGGTTGAAGTCAGTAAACTTCAACGTTGTGATCTTATCTTTCTCTTCTTGAACTACGTGTATCCCTTTCAGGAGGTACGCAGTGACCATAGTGTACTCGAAGTCTCTTGGCACACTGTCATGATTCACCGCGCCAGCCAGAGGTAGGATGTAATCAAGAAATATGGATGGAATCAAATTTGTGTTTGCTAGGTCATCTTTATGTTTGGTTCTCTTCTCTACTGATGGTCGGGATGGTCCTTCTCAATGAACCAATGATAGAGAGGCTTGTAGTCCTCTCGTCGAAGAAGCTTGTACTCTTGCAGACATCGACATTGCTCTTTCAGTCATGAGGTCGATTAGAACTTCCTCAAAAATTTTCTCTACTGTGCTGAACTCATCTCTCATACATGCTCAAGATTAGAAATCTCGGGTTCGAAGGGTATCTTAGACACTGTAATAGGATAGAAGGCAATAGCGTAATGATCACTATGTAAAATCAACAAGTCTGTGGGCTCAAATTCACGATTAGAAAAAGTGTTCTAGGTGCATGGCACGACGAGATAAATAGATAACTTGGCAACAAATTCCTTGCAACGATCGAGAAGCCTTCATTAAATCTGTTTTGTTCATTATGGCGCGGTCCAACGGTCTGGTGGCGAACCATAAATGCCTTTCTACTTGTTCGGAGGGTTGGCCAAATGGTTATATCGTCCCCAATGACTATATTGCTTCGTCATGGAAAAGTGCCATGTGACGCTGTTCTGCTATCCTGATGAAGCTCCAATTTTGCAAATTTTCCTTCTGCGAAGTTCCCTCTGGAACCTTCTATAACTTATCAATCTTAGCTTTCTTCTTACTTAGTTTTCTAGCTTTCTTTCCGGTGAGTTTCGCCTTGGTATGCCTTTTTCCATTTTGATTCTTATCTTCTTTTGGCATAGTTACTTCGTGCTGTTGAGATTCTTTCCTAAGATTCGAGGGTGATACTCCTTCTTTATCTAGGATAGGTACTTCAATCTTCTAAGGGTCCTCTAGTGTTTTTGCAACTTTGACATCCGAGTCTCTGGTGTTAAATAACTTTGATTTGTTCTTCAATCAAGTGTGCAATCCTTCTGGTAATGAAATTTTTAACTCTTTCTTCTTCTTCGTTAAAATTTCTTCTTCTTATTTTCTTCTGGCCCAATCTCTTTCAATCCAAGGTTTTCCTAGTAACATGGTAAACGGGGCACTGTTCTCAATAAATTTAATAATATCAAAATCTTCCTCTATCGAAGTTCCATTGGCATGCATAGAAATCCGGGCGAGCTTTCCACATAGGTTTATCATCTTTCCTTTGAATAGTCCTATTCCTCCCAAGGAAGGGATCCTAACAGGCCTTCCTATAACTTCCCAAGTTCTTTCTGTTATGACATTCACCTGTCTTTCCTCATCCAGAACATAGTCAATGTCGAAGTATCCTATTCTTGCTTCAAGGCATTCTTTTTCTTTGAAGATCTATGATAAATTGACATGTCGGTGGTCATTCAGGATCTCTTTTATCTGTATCAATACTTTTTTGTATTATTTCTGAGGTTTTTCCATTTATGGATCTGCCTTAGGGCTTTCTGGTCTCATTTTCATTTATTCAAGCCTAGCAATCATTCTAGGGAAATCCAATACTTCATGTTCCATAGCTTTGCAACAAAGACAACTAGGTCTTCTCCCAGGGCATTCCTTAGCAAGATGTCTCAGTTTTCTACAACTGTAACAGAGGGTTAATTCTCCATTTCTTTTAAATGATCCCCAACCTTTCCTGAACTGCGCACTAGCATCATGGTAGCTCACCTGCAAAAAATTCTTTCTGGGATCCTGCATCCACTTGTTAGTCCAAACATTCTTTCTATGCATAGGTATAACATATCTTTCACTATTCTTATCTGATCTACATATATCAAACCTTCTTTCATCTATTAGTGCCCTACTTTTCAAGCTAGGACATAATCTATCCAACATACCTAGATCCATACTTTAGAAACAAAAATTTCCACTTATTTTACTTCTGCAGAGCACAAAGCTTGTAGATCTTACCTCTTTTCTTCAGATAAGACTTCTTTTCTTTGGCACAGAGCTTCAAAAACTAAGTAGAGTACTACGCATTAGAGCAACAGATCTACGCACAGAGATTTCACAATTTCAGGTCGGATATTTGCACCAAGTTTCTTCTTTCTCGGTTCCCAACAATCAAAGTTTCAGTTTGGATCTTTGCACAAAGCTAGTTCTTTCTCAGTTCCCAACAATCATAGTTTCAGGTTGGATCTTTGCACAAAGCTAGTTCCCAGCAATCATAGTTTCAGGTCTCGGCAACAGAACCATTTGTTGGCACAAGGGGAAGACCCAGGGTTCAACACTACAACAACGCACTAACAAAACCCTAACTACCGACCCTTTTGGCAACACCTGCGAAGCAGATGAAGTCTCACCTGAGGTATAGGTAGGGGTGGTTGTAGAACTCAGGTGTCTACAACCTTAGCTCGAACACATATATGTGATTGTAATACTTTAACAAAGAACTTAACAACGACAGTTCATCAATATTTGATAACTATCCACTTCGTAGATAAAACAGAGCATCACATCATTCATCCAGATCTGATGTATCTAAGAAATTATCATAGAGAAGAAGGTTATATCTAACAGATTCAAGCACTAAGAATATTCACATAGATCTGATCTAACATCCATATACAACATTAGCACAAAGCATAAGCAGATCTATCTATCTATATCAAAGCACTTAGAAAGTAAAGACATAAACACATCAATACATGGCACCAAGCAGAGAGACACATCATATACATGGTTCACTCCCACCCTGGGGATACATCCACCAAATCTTCTTATTTATTATCTTCTTCAATAGGTTACATGCACAGAGCCTCGAAACCCTACTCCACATAGGACATGAGATCTGCGTAGCTCGCTAGATCCTCCTTCCTTGAGTGGATCTAAGAACACATCCTTCCACAACCTCTCACAATGACTTGCACTTAGCTCTGCAAGTCCCTCACAGTATGCACATAGCACTTACAATCCTTCAATCACATAGATCTATCACTTAGCACAATATCACACAGATATTCCTTTTCACATAACAACAACTTGCAACTGCCTCCTCCTACATTTCCTAGACATCTATTTATACTTTACAACATAGGCCTAAACATGGGTAAACCCATGGGCTGACATCCCATACCCGTGACATAATCTCAAATCCCAAAAATTACCCAAAAAGGGGCCAAGATCCCATGATCTCTGATTCGTCTTGTGCTCCTCCTTCGACAGGCCGTCGAAGTCCCAAAATAGGTTAAAATTGACCAAGGATCTCCCAAAACTTGGTCAAGGACCAACATACATCCATCTCATTGAGAGGATGAGGGTTAATCTCAGCCCTTGATCTATTTGGAGATAGGGTTTTCACTTTCTTACTGAGATAAAATAAATCAACTCAGTGGTTGGGTGTGTCTTTTGAAGAGAGAGGACAAACTTCAGCTTGGAGAAGGAGTTTGCTTGAGGGTTTGTTGGAGAAATTTTGCAGAGAGGATGAAGGAGAATTTTACAGGAGGATTGTCTAGCTTCCTTAGAATTTTGTAGAGGCCAATACTTATATCTGAAGGAGTCTGCGTATAAGGTGACACAAAATTGACACATGCAACCGT
This sequence comes from Picea engelmannii, assembly GCA_009831015.1. NCBI lineage: Eukaryota > Viridiplantae > Streptophyta > Pinopsida > Pinales > Pinaceae > Picea > Picea engelmannii. The sequence goes on from ML805902.1 coordinate 172,817, forward strand.
ACGATTGATGCAGAGGCTTATGTAGGGGTTATTTCTTAGTAATTTGGGTTCGTTTGTTTGGTATAGGGCTGTACAATTGTTCTGGAAGTGTGTTGTTGGGTTTTACTCGGGAATTTGATTGGAACGATCCATTGGTAAGAGATCACTATATTTTTCCTGCTACATAATAATAAAATTCAAAAACTAAAGAATAGTTTTCCCACATTGGGTTTTTCATAGGGTTATTTTACCCAAAAATACTTGTGTACTTCATGTGATGTGATTGTTGTTGTCTTCTACATTGTTCCTAGATTTAATTTCTTCTATGAATTTTAATTTTGTGAAGAAACCTAGCATTAACCTTATAAAGAACATTTTCAGAAAATTATTTTAAGTGCTAAGTGATTTCTGAGTGATATTTTGTTGGAATTTTCTAGTTCACCTTGCTGGGTTTTAGTGGATTCACAAACACTTCTTTCCTGCGAGCTTGTCCAAGACCTGGTTGATAAATGGTAATGGAAAGTGATCTTCATGTGTTGCTTTATTCAATTCTATACACAAATCCTCCATTTACCATTTTTCTTTGGTACCATGACAAGAGGGGAGACCCATTGGCTATCAGATTTGGGATATATGAAGATAGTTGTAAGCAATTTTTGTAGCTCTTCTTTGACTATATATTTCATAGTCAGGTTCATCCGACACTGAAGTTGACAGATGGGTCTGAATCCTTTCTTGATATCTATCTATCTATCTATCTATCTATATATATAGATCAGGGCGGATCCCCTTCATGTTAGAATAATCCCAGGCGAAGGCATCATCGTTCTTTCACAATACTTGAACTAATCACTCTTTTTGTTGTTCGGTTAATCCTTGGTTAATTTTCAAGGTTTTCCTTGGGATAATTTCTATGGTTTATATAAGGGGTTGTCAGTATTTTTCGTGTACCCGTTTGTGTTCAATGGGTGATATTCTTGTGGAGGCTAAGGAAATATGAGTTTCTGGTTTAATAATATGCTCAAGAATATGTGAGTTTTGTGAGGAAGAGGAGGAGGCTATAAAATCATTGATTTCACCGTCTTCTGTTTTATCTCTTATGGCTAGGTATTGATCTATGGATAAGACTTGATGGGCTTCCCCTTCTTCATCACTTTCTTCTTCATCAACCCAAAGTGGTGTTTCTAGGTCTATGATGGGTTTGGCAGGAGAGTAGGGAGTTAATTGTTTGGAAGAAGGGTCATGGGAAATAGTCATGTTACCTGATCGACAACCGATATAAGCATCAATAGTGGCAAACCATGGACGTCCCAAGATTAGAGGATACCCGCCCATATAAGTTTTAGGTTGTAGGACCATGAAGTTAGTAGGATATTCCCATGAATCCATAGAGCTTACTACATCTTCTAAAATTCCTTCTGGTTTAATGGTGGATCTATCAATGAGTTGAAGTACATTGGGAGTTTGCACTAAGGCCTGTAAGTCCCAAGGCTTGCATGGTATCCCATGTCATCACTCTGATAGCGGCCCCTAATTCAATGAACGTGTTACTAATACGTGTATCATTGATTTTCACATTAATGATTGGATTGATAGGGTCAAAATACTTAGTGGGGAGAACTCCCCCCATCATTAGATCTTATAGTTTCCCCATGACATGAATATTTTGGGGATCCTTTCGTTTCCTACCGATCTTCCTCAAACAAATTTCTCTTACCTCTTTTGAATAAATAGGTACGTACTTAATGGCTTGGAATAATGTTATTTTGACACACACATTCTTGATTTCTCCTAATAAATCAAACTTAGTTTGTATAGAGGGTTTGTCTTGATTTAAACTTTCAAGATAGGGTGGGTCCCGAAGTACTGGGTGGGTATTTTTGGTTTTTGAAGGTTCCCGAGATTGTTTTTGTTCTGATTCTTCACTTGGGGCCTCCTCATTTAAATATTCAATTATAATGTGAGGTTGGTCCTTGGTTAGAGTCTTCCTAGATCTAAGGTGAATATCATTACAATTCAGGGAAGAGATGGAGTAAGTTGTGTAGGTTGCAATTCCAACATCTTGCGCTGGTTGGGTTGGCCTCCCGTTATTTGGGTTAGGTACGAGTTTTCCATGTAGTTGTGGTCGAGGAGGGGTGAGTGTAGGTTCCTGCATCTGAGGTGGGGTGGGTGTAGATTCTTGCATCTAATGTGGGGGAATATGTTTCATTAGTGGATGTCATAGGTTGTTGGGGTCCTCCCATGGTGGGGTTTCTCCAACCTTGTTTCCATAACTGATTGGGAGGGGGATCTACCCATTGTTGAGTAGGCATTTCCCATGGTTGAGAATAAAATTGCATTGAAGGGTTAGTCCAATATGAATTGAAATATTGTGATTGGTCTTGGACCATACCTTAAGGTTTAGGTTACCAAGGTCGCTTCTAAGAGGCGTAGCATAACTATTCCATCTCCTTATATTTTTGATAGATGGCCTTTAATCCAGGAAAGGATGGAAAATTATGCATAGCATGGACCTTGCTGCATATCATGTAGACCTCAATCTGATCTAATGGAAATTCTCTATTCGGATGCTTCGTTCTACACTTCGGGTAAAAGATAGCTAATGCTCATTCTATTTCCTCCCGTTTCTTCTTTGTCTGCAGTGTATCCAGTTGGGAGCTCATGGAACTAAGTATACCTGTTTTAAAATATTCTAACATGTTCCCAATTTCTCCCTTTGTTACTCCACTTCAATCTTTCCTATTCTTTCAAATATATCTCTTGGCCATTTTCTTGTTTTAGATGTGCCCCTAGAATACTTACGACAAAGTTCCGAGTTAATATTGTACTCCAGTTGAGAGACATATCCCTCGTCCATAAAGTTGAGGAGTTCTATACAGTCATCTCAGATTCCTATTATAAATAATACACATCATGTTTTAGGAGCCAAGTCTCCTTGTTTTTCCCTTTGTAGGTTATAAGTGAATCTCTTGACGTAGTCTTCCAATCTCTCATCTTCATGCTGCGTCATCTTGAAAAATTCCTCTCTTCTTTCCTTATCTTTGCAATAGTCTTGATATTCGTCCATAAATTTATTTGTCATTTGGTTCCATGAATGAATGTTGTCCTTTCCGAGGCCCATGAACTATCGTAACACAATGCTCTTAAGTGTGGCAAGAAATATATACAACATTGACTGCTAGGATGGTGAGCTATTTCTTGAGTCACAAGATGAAAAATTGTGCTTGCGGTTGTAACTGTTTTGTCTGGAATTGCAACAATTGTAGATGCACCTTGAGTTGCAGTAGTTGGGTTTTGCACCTGGAATTACAACAAGTTTCTTTACACATGAAACTGTATCAACTTGGAGTTGCAAAAAACAGGTGTTGCAACTACTTGGAGTGTTGCATCTACTAGATTCTTGTGGAACAATGTTAGTGACTGATAGTAACGAGTTCCTTCCTAATAATTATGAAAAAATAACACAATAATGGTGTATGGGGTAGGATTCATACCTTTGGTAACAAATGAGGTGAATTGGATAATGGAAGTATACAAAAGGAAAGTGATAGACATAATATGTTAAGAAAAAAGG
>ML805902.1:188899-204674 GCA_009831015.1 Picea engelmannii
TGAATGTAATTCTTCAAGACATATAAGAAAAAACATTCCGTGGTTTTCTCCTGATTTGGGTTTCCACGTAAAACACTGGTGTACTGTGTATGTGTGTGATTGTTTATTTCTTACTGCTCATTATTGGATAATAATTCTACATTAATATAACATTTGAAGAAAAAAGATTATAATTACGCTATTACTGATTCACCCCCCCTCTCAGTAATCCAACACCGTATTTATACCCCATGAAGACTGTACACCCCTCCACGCGGGGCGGTTGCAGGGGGGGCTTGCCCCCCCGCGGGGTTAGTGGGCAAAGCCCCTAAGGGGAAAATTTCCTTGTAAATGTATATTGTAATTTCATAGTAAATCTGGACCATTCATTATAAGGTCACAAATCTGATGGTAGAAGCTATGTTAGGGTTTTTTTCCCTAGAAGGCAACCCTATTTTATGAGGGAATTGTATTGCAACTATGTATTGTTGCGAATATTGTATTCTGAGAGAGGAGACCGTGACAGAAAGACGAGGAAGTTACAACAGGTGTCATTTAGGTTGTATCCCTTCATTTTGCTCGATAATAAAAAGAAGGACCTGAAAATTTCTGTGGTGGACATAGCCCACACTGGGTGAACCGCATATATCCTTGTCTCTATTATATTTTGTATCTTCTGTGTTTTATTTCTGCATTTGTTATATTTTATTTCTCCATGATACTATTTTTCTAACAACCCAATGGTAGGCAATGACCTTCATCTACTTTTCAATAAAAAATAAATTTTATCAACACTTCTATTTTTTTGAGCAATATTGCATATCGTTACACAATTTTTTGCAGCTAGCCAATTTTTTATTTTCTCAATCCTAGCCAACTATTAAGGGTTTGAAGTTCTCTCTTTCCATCACCCTTTACAATCAAACCCTGGTGTTGCATTTCCTTGTATTGCAAGTCTTATCTATCGATCTAATGCAACGTTAGTTATCACTCTTGAGATGATTTTTGCACTGGTTGAATTTGCATGGTTCAAGGTTTAGATCAGAGTTATATCCTCCATTTTTGAAGGACTTTGAAACCTATTATTGTTCCATATTGTATCTACTGCTAGGTCATTCTCTAATCTGCCCAAACAACCTCATTTTTTCCCAGATGATTACCCTTTCTTCATTAGTAATTTTCCTAGCTATCTTTGTCTAGAACTATAAGGTTTTTCCAAAGTTATATTTAGGGAATATCCATTATTTGGAGGTTCATTCCAAGTCCTTCTAGTTTCAACTTGTTCAATCTCTCAAACCCTTCCTAAATCTTTCCAAATGATTCAATTTATCCCTGGATCATTGCCTATTTTCCATTGGTTATACCTCTGTATCCCATTGTCAAATCTATAGAGTGTTTGAAGAGAGAAGGTGTGCCCTAGTTGACCTTTCCTAGACTTTGTTTGCCTCCTTTCTTGATAGGTTTCATAGCCACATGTGGCCCAATACCAAATCCTTTCCAACGACTTGCCAAATCCTCTCAGTGTTATCTACATTTGTCATTTGGTGAGATGATTGATCAAATCTGATTTGCACTTAGGGTTATGTGTGTTACTTTCTAATATAGTCTATTTGTAATGTTTGTCTAAGTTTGGGGACCATTAGAGCACTTCTAGTAATACAAATTCCCTTGACAAATAGATTAAGGTAAATGTGATTGAAGTTACAACTGGTACATTCATTTTACAATCCAGGCCTTAATGTGATGATATGAGTTACTCAAATATCTGTTGATATATTTGTGTTAACTTTTGATTATGGTGTTGTAACAAATGGTAACAAATGAGTGCATGCATATGATTTTGATGTATTTCCTATATTACATATGAACATGTGCCTTTTTGTTAGATACCTTATATTTTCTACAGTAATATATGGCATGTCTGTAATGAATTATCATTAAACATATTTCTGCTAGCATTAATGACTGTACCACATAATTGACCATTCATAAGGAAACACACTTTAATTTCATATTCATGTTACTCCAATAAATGATCACAATAGTTCATGTATGTCACACTGAAGATTTGCATTTGTTTATATATGATGTGCTCTCATAAATGTGGTTTGAAACGAATTACATATTGCAATAATCCTTATATTTTGAAATTCATACTTTGTGATGAGCATGGTAGTTGTCCTTTTTCTTTCCCTTCAACTACTTCATTATCTTTCCTAATTGAGCAAACTTGACCATTTCTTACCCATTACCCACCATTTATACTTCATTTTCCTTTCGTGAATAACATGAATCTTTGGGTTGAATTTTTATATTAAATAAATGATTTTTATTAGGAAAGGAATGTGGATACATGGTTTATGCGTTCAAGATGCTAACTTAAATAATTATAGGATTCAAGAAACAAATTGTATTTTTTAGGTTATTTGATTAGGAGCTGCAAAATTTCTAATTATCCAAAGTTCAGAAGACCAAATCATCCAAATGATATAGATGTTTTCGTTAGCAAGAATACCAACTCTTGGAGCTACATGGTGCTGAAGAGTTTCTTATCAACTTAAGGATATCTTCAAGAGAGCATGGTCTATTTCAAGTTGTTGACAAAGCAATAGACAAAATATAGGAAGTCATGTGAAGTATATTGAGAGCTACCCATAAGGGAATGATACTTATGTGTTTTATTTTTGAAAGACATAAATCTATTTTTGGGAAATGATTTTCTTTTAAAAGACATAAGTAAAATAGTTTTTTAGTTAATTCCTAGAAAGAGGGAAACTTCCCAAGAACTCATGACAACTTTGTATAAAGCAATAAGTGAAATAACCTATCGGGGTTCATAATTTTGATTATCAATATATTGTTCTTGGTTACAAATTGACTCTCTGATAAAACTTGTTCTTGTTGTGATTAGTTGAGTTAACTTATGGATCAACCAACATACTGTAGGGCAAGGGCCACTCTACAGTCGTGGTGATTCTATTTTTTTTGCAATCTAGTTATCATTAATTTCACTACTTTACTAATGGAGTTTTTATTTATGTCAATTAATTTCTATTTTACAATCTAATTCTGTAAAAGAGCTCTATTTTGGATTGAAATTACTTTCATGCACAAGTATATTAAGATTTTTTTTTTTTTTTTTTTGCTTATTACAATTAGATTAAAAGTATGAACCAATTTTGTACCTAATTTGTAGCAATGCAATTGGTTGAATTGGGGATCAACAATGTTGTTACATTTTCTTATTTCCTGCAACTGGATTTTCCACTTTGCGGTAATTATTCTCTGCAATTTATATTTCTAATCTATTGCATATTTTTCCCGTAACATAAATTTTTGTAGTTAAACTTTTGATTTGCTGTATTAATTTTTTGTTAAATCAGGAAGAATAAAAAAGGTGACACCCCCCCGAAACCAAAAGAAACAAAACAATAGATAGAATTAAAGACAAACAAACAAAACCCCCAAAATAAGCATATACTTTGCACAATTCTTTGAAAGTTTACGTTCCCAAAGTTGATTATTAAAGTAGGTTCTTGCGGTTAATGTAGTGTTAATTCCAAACATTGTTTGAAGCCATCATTTTTTGGCACCGTTGTCAGGGAAGCACTAATATTTTTGGAGATTTTTCTTTGCATTTGGCTTTAGGGATTTATTCACTGGAGTATACTTCTCTAAAGGAGAATGAATGAGGAGGATGAGAGATAATTTTGGATATTTCTACCTAATACTTCTAATCCTAAAGAATTAAGTAAGGAAGAGGATTATGATTTAGCCTCTCACATTTTAAAATATGAACACGAGGTTAAGATTGAATTAGATAACACATATTGATTTGTGGGGATTTCATAGGCCCTCTGTGTAATGTCTCCATCTTCCTAGCTAGGCCACACCACATAAAATTGTTTCTCTGATACCTTTTAATTAACAAATATGCCCAACATATGAATACAATTATGGAGTCCTAATAATATATAATACATGCATACAATTATGTACATTTTCATCAAACATAATTAACATAAGAATACCCATTATTCAACATAATAATACACATACAAGAGACCTTATATTTTAATTAAACCATGGGGGATTCACCTTGTTGACCAATATCTTCGCATGGTCATTCATAAAGGGGGTTTCTAAATTGTGAAAAATAAAGTGAATATATTGTAGGTATTGGGGGGATGTGGGGTCTTAGAGGGTTTATAGGTATTGGGGGGGTATAAAAAGGGGTATATAGTAAAAATATGGGTTTCGTTTATTAAAAATAAGTTTTGGGAGGGAGGATTCAACAAAAGGATTTTGGGAGGTATTTATCAATATTTGATGAAATTAGGGGTATTCTTTAATATCCCATGAACAAAGGCGCTATGTCACATCTTCACTGAGTGAATACCCCATGAATTAAACGACCGATTGAATGCATACCTCAGACGTTCCTCCTAGTCGTAGACTTTGCTGTTCATGCACTCACAACAACATGTCACCCTCGAGCTAAGGCTATGACTCCATCAGGTTAAAGGCTTCCTAATCCAAACTAAGGTCTAATAGACAACTCAATAAATCACAGGCCTAAGTGTCAAATCCAAAAATAGTCCCAGGATCATAGCCTCTCATTAACCGTAGCCAAGGAAGTGTACCCCTTCTCTGCTCAACAGTCCTTTGATTGTCCCACTTTCCTTCCAGGGCTTCAACAACAGGCCGACCAAGAAGTCTCAAATCTCTATGGCACCTTGAACACATGGTTTCTCAAGGAGTTACAAAAACCACGAGCCCAACACACATGGAAACCTATTCCCAATAATTCTCTCACCCAAAGAGAATTCTCCACAGGCATGACAACCCGTTTCTTTCGCCCAAACCACAAAGGATTTACTGGGTAACAATCAATTTCCACTTCCTCTCCAACAAAGGTATGGATGATGGATTCCAATGATTGAGTGAATGATGGAATGAATGACAAAATTGCACTAATCCCAATGTTATATTTTCATGTTCCTAACTTGACACTTGTCACTCTAGGAACTTCCTTTGACTCCACTTGGTGATTCATTCCCAACATTTAGGAACTTAGGATACAATTATATCACATGACTTAGGACTTAGGAATAACATTATTTTATTCCTTGGCTTAAGCCCCCTTGAATTTTTTAGGGGCCTAAACCCCTAACCTCTCATGTAGGTAGAACAATATATTTCCATGTAATAAATGCCAATACTAGTTAATAAGGCCTATTTAATAAATATGAACAAGTCAATGTAAGAAGACCTAATAAAAGCTTTTGCTTCTAGAAAGATCTTCCTCTAGAATGTTCTTTAGAAGACATAATTAGTATAAAAAAGAGTACAAGGTATAAGAGGGTCTTGTCTTGAGAATTATTGTAATAGAGCTTTGCTCTGCTTGAAGTTCCCCCCTTGAATAGACAAGTGAACATTGTTTCCTATCATTAAAGATATTATTCTGGTGTTGTGGATCCATCTATTTTGTTGTTTCATTGTTAGTCTCTGTGGTATTTATATTTTTTGTTGTTGAATCCACTGTTATTCATTGCAATATTTCTTCTTATGCTATTATAATAGATTTGCTACCTAACAAGTGGTATTAGAGCACCTTTCTTGGAAGAAACTATGGGTAATTTATTTATTATTATTTTTTTTTTGTTTGTGTAGGGACATATTTCAATGTCTTAAAGCTATGGATATATGTCGTTCAATGCATAAATCTATGGCCTAGGAAGCATACATGCAAAAACTACAAGTGGTACTCAAGCGTACATTGTTGGCCACCCTTGTAACCCCTGTTGGTACCCCTTCGAGTGGTAACACATCAAACAACACATATATATGGATTGACCTAGATTTTCTAAAGCCCTTCATAGATAAACCAATCAACCACCTAACTACTATATTTCCACCAAAAACAACACTCGAGAAGATACTCTCTAGTACTTGGGTAGTCGGTTAGTATGGATAAGGGCACGATCTAACATCCTTAGTTGGTGCCCTGAGATATTGGTTCGAGTACTACTATTGGACCCCACACATATATCAAAGAGCTATAACACAGGGAAAACCCTTGTCTATAGAAACCCTGAATATCCTAACCCTTGGGATGAAAACAAAAATAGAACAGGCAAGATCTATTGCTGTGCAACTGTACCTCTTGCATTATGGTTGTGAAATTCCTACACATTTCTTCTTGTTAAGCATTTGGCCATTTCATTACTACAGTATTATTCAGATCAGAGTATAACTCTGTAGGAGTAAAAAAGAAAAAATAAAAATTTTGGGTCTTGCTCACCCCATTATTTGAGACATGTCCCATTGGATTCTTCTCTTCTCGCTGATCACAATGGTACCTATCATTTTCAACCCCTTTTTTTTCTTGTGGACCGAACCCCTTCCCAACACCCTTATTTGATTCCTATCTCATTGCATTCCTCTTTTCACACTAAACATAATCATATGTATCTTTTCCACTCTTTTTTCTGTGGTCCCACTTCCCCTCTTCCATTCCCCTCCTTCACCCATGACCAAAAATCACAAACAAGAATTCCTTCACCTGCAAAATGAATCTAAAAAACACAAGGTAGACATCCAAAGAATGACCTCTAAAATTTCTTCCAACAATTCCTTCTTGGACACCTTTGAGGCGGAAGTTACAGGCGAATTGGAAAATGTTAAGGGTGAATTGTCCTCCCTCACCCAGTGGTTGAAACAATCCCTTGGTTCTCCCTCCTTTGAAAAAAATTCCCACTCTAAAGGTGATAACTCTTCCCATAATATGGCCCTTCATTCCAATTCCCTTCCTCATAATCCCTGCCTTCCCTGAGTTGAAGTGAACAAATTTGATGGATCATATCCCATTGGTTGGGCCACTCAGATGGAACATTATTTACCCTTGCATGGAATTACTGATGATCTAGCCAAACTTCATTATGGTGTCGTCTATTTGGATCTGGAACATTGGAAATGGTGATAATGACGGAGAAAGACACGCTGGATGTATGTTGCATGGACTTAGTTTGTGGCAGAGATATATGACCGCTTTGACACCGACACCCACTATCTTGGCCGTTTGACCAAGTTGAAGCAATCTGACGCAGTGGAAGACTTTACATCTTCCTTTGAACACTTGGATTTCATAATGGAGGGCATGTTTGATTCCTTCTTCTAGGAATGTTTTATCAATGGCCTCAAAGATGAAATTCGAACCCAGGTCCTCATGGCTCTCCCTCACACTTTGTTGGAAGCTACTCAATGTGATAAGGAAGCCCAACAAATTGTATCTTCTTAGACCCACAAACCTTCCTTTTTTCCTCGCACTTGACCTACCAACCCTTCCCCTCCTCCCAATCCCCTTAAGATCTAGAAATTAACCCAGGCTGAAATGGTGGAACACTAACTCAAGGGACTTTTTTATAATTGTGATGACAAAATTTTTTGAGGGCACAAGCATAAGGAACAAAATTTGTTTATGGCAATCTTTGAGGATGTTTCTGAAAAAGAGCTTGAGACGCCTCCCGTGGCAGATTTACCCAAGCCAACTGATATTACTCCACCCTCTAACCAACCAGAAGTAGAACCTATCATTTCATTGAATGCTGTCACTAGCTTCTCCGATCCCCAAACCCTCAAGCTTATTGGATACATTAAGAATCAAAAGGTCATCATCTTAATTGACAACGAAAAACACTCATAATTTTATTAATCATCATATTTCCCAAGAAACCCATTACTATATACATGCAGTCAACAACTTTCAAATCATGATTTCCAATGGAGGTTCCATGAAATGTGGGGGGCATTGTGAAAATGTGCATCTCCAAATTGGGAAGTACAACCTGGAATCTCATATGTTTTCTATTCACATGGGTGGTTGTGATATTGTTCTTGGTGCATAATGGTTACACACTCTTGGTCCCATCCTCATGGATTTTAAGGAATTAACCATGCAATTCCAACAAACAGGACAACAATATAAATTCCAAGGAATCACAACAAGCTCCCTTGAGATCATCAGTTCCCATCGAATGGAAAATATCCTCAAAAAAGGTCATTCCGACATTATTTCTCAACTCCATTCTATTCAAGCAATTGAGACACATGTGGTGCATCCTCACCTCCAATGTATCATCTCCAAAAACCAAGCTATTTTTTCCAATCCTTAGGGACTTCCTTCTTCTCATGGTGTCCATGATCATTCCATTCCTCTCATCCCCAACAATCTTCCTCCCAATGTTTTCCCTTATTGTCATCCCTTTGTCCAAAAAAATGAAATTGAGAAAAATGTTCAAGAATGGCTAGCTGCAGGTGTTATCCACCCTAGCACCATCCCCTATTCTTCGCCTATGGTACTCAAAAAATAATGTACTTGGCGCATGTGTCCAGAATTTTGCGCCCTCATTAAACTCAACATCAAAGATAGATTTCCCATTCTCGTCATTGATGATCTCTTGGATGAATTAAGTGGTTCTCAATATTTTACTAAACTTGATCTCCATTCTGGCTACCACCAAATACATATGCAAGAGGAAGACATTTCTAAGACTTCTTTTCACACTCATGAGGGTCACTATGAATTCTTGGTCATGCCCTTTGGCCTATGTAATGTTCCCTCTACTTTCCAAAGTCTCATGAACCATGTTTTCTGTCATTTTCTCTGTCATTTTGTCCTAGTTTTTTTTGATGATATTCTCATCTATAGTAAAACTTGGACATACCATCTTACCCATGCGGATCAAGTTCTCATTCTACTCTCTCAACACTAACTTTTTCTCAAGAAATCTAAATGTGCCTTTGGAACTTTGGAGGTGGAGTACTTGGGTCATATTGTTGACAAGGATGGTGTATGGATGGATCATAAGAAAATTGAAGCTATGCAGGATTGGTCACACCCAAAAAATCTCAAGATCTTTCATGGTTTTCTAGATTTAATAGGATATTATCACAAGTTTGTTAAGAATTATGGAAAAATTATAGCGCCTCTTACTGCTCTCCTAAAAAATAATGCTTTCACTTGGACTCCAAAAACTAATCAATCATTTCAAGCATTGAAAGAAGCTATGTGCACAACTCCTATCTTGGACCTTCCTGACTTCACAAAGACTTTTGTCCTCGAATGTGATGCCTTCGGGAAAGGAATTGGAGCAGTACTCATACAAGAGGGTAGGCCCTTGACCTTCACTAGAAAACAACTCTCAGAGTGACATCTTGGCCAATCAATCTATGAAAAGGAAATGTTGGCTATTCTGAATGCTGTGGATCTATAACATCCTTATCTATTAGGGAAACGCTTCCCAATTAAAACAGACCATTAGAGCCTCAAATATTTCCTAGAACATACAATTTCATCTTAGGAGAAACAAAAATGGGTGACCAAGCTATTTGGCTATGATTATGAGATCATTTATAAGAAGGGAAAATAAAATGTTGTGGCTGATACTCTTTCCAGAAAGTACAAAGAAGAAGGATCCCTTTTTCCCTCTCCTTCATTGTACCATATTGGCTCCAAGCTATTCGTCAGGAATGGATACAAGACCCGAAAACTTCTCGAATGATCCAAAAATTGCAAGAAATTCTCCAGTTTCTCCAACGTACTCTTGGCACAATGAAGAGCTTCACTACAAATTCCATATGTATTTAAGCCACTAGTCACAACTTAAATCCATGGTCCTTTCTAAGATTCATGCTTCACCCACAAAAGGGAATTCCGGGTTTACCAAAACCTATGAACGAGTTAAGCGTTCTTTTCTCTGGGATGGTATGAAACAAGACATCCACACCTTTGTGGCTTAATGTGATGTCTATCAACACAACAAGGGGGAAACTGTCAAATCTCTGGGCACACTATAACTGTTTCTGATTAAACCAGCTATTTGGAGGGACATTTCTATGGATTTCATTGTGGGCTTACCTAAATCCGACAATAAGTTAGTCACCATAGTGGTAGTTGATCACCTTTCCAAATATGCTCAATTTTTTGCTCTTCAACACCCATTCATAGCACACACAGTGGCTCATATTTTCATGGATCATATTTTCAAGCTTCATGGCATGCGTCATTCTATTGTATCTGACAGAGATCTCACTTTCACCAACAATTTTTGGTAAGAAATATTTAGGCTCTAGGGCACATTATTACATCTTAGTACTGCTTATCACCCATAAATTGATGGCCAAATTGAAGTTGTCAACAAGTGTTTGGAAGCATATTTGAGCTGTTTTGCATCTGACTGGAAACATCAGTGGGCTCAGTGGTTGCCCCTAGCTGATCAATGGTGGTATAACACATCTTACCATACTGCTACCCACATGACTCCTTTTGAAGCAATATATAGAGATATCCCCCATTAGTTCTTTCCTACATACCGAGGGTCTCGAAGGTTCAAGAGGTTGAAAAAACTCTTACAATCCGTGTTTCCATTCTCCATGCTCTCAAAGACAATTTGGCATGGCTCATAATCATATGAAACAACAAGCAGATCAAGGACATTGATAATTCCAATTTTCTATAGGAGATCAAGTGTTTCTTCGTCTACACCCTTACAAGAATACTTAACTCAAAGATGAACACCGTCAGAAGCTTGCTCCCAAATTTTATGGTCCTTATACAATTCTCAAGAACATGGGGCTAGTGGCCTATCGATTATCTATGCATAGTGATTCTAGGATCCATCCCATTTTTCATGTCTCATGCTTAAAGAAGGTGATTGGAACTAAGTGCCAAACTCAAACCAATATTCCAGAGTTGGATGCTGAAGGTTCCATATGGTTGTATCCAAAGGAAGTATTGGACCAATGCGAACACCATCTCCATCAACACACCATCAAGGAGGTGTTAGTGCAGTGGAAAGATACAACTCTAGAAGATGCCACCTGGGAGCCGACCACTATTCTCTAGGACTTTCCTCATCTCAAGCCTTGAGGAAAAGAATCTTCTTCAAGGGGGAGGGCATGTTAGGGACATAAAACCATAACCTCTCATGTAGGTAGAATAATATATTCCATTGTAATAAATGTCGATACTAGTTAATAAGGCCTATTTAATAAATATGAACAAGTCGATGTAACAATACCTAATAGAAGCTTCCACTTCTAGAAAGATCTTCCTATAGAATTTTCTTTAGAAGATAATATTAGTATAAATAAGAGTAGAAGGTATGAGAGGGTCTTGTCTTAAGAATTATTGTAATAGATCTCTGCTCTACTAGAGGTTTCCCCCTCGAAGAAGCAAGTGAACATTGTTTCCTACTAGTAAAGGTATTAGTTTGGTGTTGTGGATCCATCTATTTTTCTGTTTCGTTGTTATCATCTGCAGTATTTCTATTTTCTATTGTTGAATCCACTGTTATTCACTGCAATAATTCTTCTTGTGCTATTATAATAGATCTGGTACCTAACAAACTTAGCCCCTTTTATGAATCCCTTAGCCCCCTTTCCCTATCGTGGAGTCTTACCCCCCCATACTCTTCCATCTGACTTGGTCTTCAACAATGATGTATTTTATTAATATAATTGAGCATGATTACATATTAAATTTGTTAGGATCACTGGCATTTCAACTCATAGGATCCCTAGTCTAAATCACACAGGCACTCTGGCCTCAAAACACATATATAAAGACACTCTGTCCCAAAACATCTTGGATCACTATCCTATAAAGTATATGTATATTTACAGTTGGGGTTCATCCTAGGGGTATTACACTCTAGAGTAAAATTTGAACCCACTAGTTGGGAACTTGAGACTTTGTTCAATATGGGAGATATATATGAGAGACATGAGGAAGAAATAAGTATTCCAGGGAATGAAACAAATAGTGAATACGAGAAATATCCTTTTCCTATTAGGAAATATGATGAAGACACTAAAATGAAAAACATAAACCCCTCAATTCTTCCATTATTTTATGGGCTACCTACATAGGAACTAGATACTTTCTTGTTTGAATTTGAAGTTTTGTGTCAAACACATGAGTACAAAAATGATACTTAGAATTTAAGATTGTTTCCCTCATATGGTTCATGGGGCCTCAAGGAGGAAGCATTGGTACTTGGAAAGAGGTGAATAATTTTTTCTTAGAAAAGTACAAGGATTATTGTAAAGCACGAGAAACAAGAGATAAAATTCTTCATTTGATACAAAGGGTTGATGAAACATTGGAGGACTACATTGAGATGTTTTCGTTTAGTTATAAATGGGGCACAAATTGTAATATTGATGATGAATCACTCAAATAGGTGTTGCTTAGAGGAGTAAGGGAAAATTTGATGGAAAAATTTGATTTTATTGCTGCAAGGGATATTTATCAGTTCACCTATGTTGAAATGAAGGAGATGTTTAAAAATTACTCAAGAGAAACCATGAGGAATGGTAGAGGGTTAAAAACTATTTTACCTTCAACATCAAAGAATACAACTAGAATTACTAAAGCTGAAATTGGGAATCTAATAGAGGATATGAAGACAAATATTCTAAATTCTTTATCCATGCAATTGGATACTCTGCAAACAAAAAAGAAACAAGAGGAAAATGATAAATCC
Organism: Picea engelmannii; assembly: GCA_009831015.1. NCBI lineage: Eukaryota > Viridiplantae > Streptophyta > Pinopsida > Pinales > Pinaceae > Picea > Picea engelmannii. The sequence goes on from ML805902.1 coordinate 201,427, forward strand.
TTAACACTTTTCTGTCCTAGGTGCACTAAGAAACATCCAAAAAATGAGTGTCCACTTGCTGTAATAAAAGTTTGCAATGTCTATTCTGAAAATCATGATACTAGCAACAACCCATAGTTGTCAGGTTCAAAGGCAATATATCAAAATACTGAACAAAATGCTGAACAAGTCTACTTTATTAATCAATGATGGTTTGGAGAGCCAAGACCACAACTTCTGGGAGGTCAACATGAACAATACTCGATTCCACCATGGTATACTCAATATCCTCCACATAATAATCAACCATTTTTTCACCATTCCAACATAGTCAACAATCCTTTCCACAGTTTCAAACTCATCAAGAACCATGGAAACAACCTTTCTCTTATCCAATGAATTATGGTCAAACCTTATGCAATTCAAGGGAACACATGGCCAAATCAACAACAAACTTTCCAAGCATATACTAATTGTCTTGCACAACAACAACAAAAAATGTTGCCTCCTCCAGTACAATCCATAGTCCAACACAAGAAAGACCATTGCAATTTTCTGCCCAACCTAATCCAAATCCTAATAACAGAGGAGGAAAAACCAACTAAACACAACCAAATCCACAACAATCAAACCAATCCAATCAATCCAACCCACCAATACAACTAGTTTAGCCAATTTAATATAATTAAGTGAGATATTTTCTAGCCTATACAGTCTCTGCACTTGACTGTCAAGTCACTCATCTTCGGCCAGGAAAAGTGTTAGAAGATACTAGGCCCCTTAAGGTAGAAGACATTAGTGAGGAACAAAAAGTGGTTGAGAAGGTCAGAGAACAATTGCAACCAATCTCCTCCACTCCTATTGAATATGATGTCCAAGATTATTTAGATAACAAGGATAACACTATACCTTTTCTAGAGATATTAAATAAACCTAAAATTCAACCACAACCAACGCTTGATATTATGGGAGAAATGGAAATTTTGTTTTAAAATCCCTTTGATTCAAGCCATAAAATACATTCTCATTTATAGTAAGGTAATTAGATATCCATGTGTCAGGAAATCAAGAAGGAAGAAACAAGATCCCCCTACTATTCAAGTAGTAGGAAAAATTGTTAATCCAAAGTACAATGATCTAGGTAATCCCGTAGTCCAAGTTTATATTGGAAAAACTCCAATTACAAATACTATAATTGATTTCAGCGTAGCCATTAATATAATGCATGTAGAATTTATGGAGAACTCGAATCTTCAAAATCTAATGCGTTAAACACCAATAGTTTTGCAAATGAATGATAGGTTAACGATTAAACCAGAAGGGATATTGGAAGATATTCTAGTGACAACTGATTCATGGGAGTACCCAACATATTTTATAATACTGCATCCCAAAACAAGAATGAGGGGGTTATCTATTAATATCGGGGCATCCATGGTTAGCATCTATCGATGCTTACATAGAATGCCACTAAGAAAAAATGACAATTTCACAAGGATAATATATTAAGAAACTAAAATTGTCCCCCAACAAATTCAGTGTTGGAAATAGAAGAAACTTTGTGGATTCCATCTGATGATGGGGGTTATTATTATGCTGAAAAATGTAACACCAATTCTTACAATTGAAATATCACTAACATCAAAAGAACCATATGATGAAAGGATGATATCAAACTTTATGCATAATGTTTATTCAACAACTATTGGCAGTAAGGAATGTGACCATCATATAAAATAAGAAGGATCAAGCTCTGTTAGCAATACAGAAATTGATGATTCTAATGAGTCACTTTCAAATCTTGGTGATGATGATGCTCCTCAATACCTGGAAGAATATTTTTTAGAGGAATCTGTTAGCAATCAGGTTAAAACCATTGATAGTTTTCTAGGATAATCTATAAATTTAAACAATTGGCTACAAACAAAACAACAACAAAAATTGCAGAAATTGGTACATAAATATTTTGTAGCCTTTGCTTGGGATTACAAAGACATGCATGGTATTGATCCATCCATTTGTATGCACTGCATTTACATTCAATATGGAATGAAACATGTTTTTTAGCCACAATGTAGAATGAATCTTGTCCTAAAAGATACCATAAAAGATGAGCTACAAAAACTCTTGACAACTGGGTTCATTTATCCAATTTCTGATAGTGAGTGGGTTTCTCTGCTTGTGTTAGTTCTTAATAAATCGGGAAAGTGGCATGTTTGTGTTGACTATAGGGAACTCAAAAAATCGAATGGAAAATGTCATTTCCCTTTACCATTCATCGACCAAGTTTTGGATTCCTTATCTGATTTTTTTTTTTTTTTTTCCTTCCTAGATGGTTTTAACAGGTATAACCAAATTTAGATAGCACCCAAATACCAAGACAAAACAAAATTCACATGTCCCTAGGGAACCTTTTCTTATAAAGTTCTTCCCTTTGGGTTTTTCAATACACCAACCACTTTTCAAAGAGTTGTTTTAAATATTTTTCTCTGATTTAATACCTGATTGTGTGGAAATTTTTATCGATGACTTCACTAGTTTTGGAAATCAATTTGATGAAGCATTAGATAGATTAGAAAAATTTCTTCAACTATGTGTAGAAAATCATGTATCATTGAATAATCAAAAGTGTTTTTTGATGATTATGGAAGAAATTGTGTTAGGACATCATATTTATGCTTAGGGAATTCAAGTAGATCCTGCAAAAATTGTTGTTATTAAAAATATGCCAGTACCAACAAAACATCACGAGGTAAGAAGTTTTCTTGGCCATAGTATATATTTTAGAAGATTTATTCAAAATTTTAGTAAACCAGCCTCTACATTGTTTGTTCTTCTCACTAAGGATGCAAAATGCATCTAGACAAAATCTTGTCAATGGGCCTTTGAGGATTTAAAACATAAATTAATCACAACCCCATGTTATGAGAGGACCTAATTGGAAATTATTGTTCCATATTTATACTGATTCTTATGATAAACGTTTGGGTGTTGTGTTAGGGAAAACATAAACTTTGACTATGCACACAATCTATTATATCAACAAGAATCTGGCAAAAGATGAGCATAATTACACTATGACAGAAAATGAGTTTTTAGTAGTTGTTTATGCAATTAACAAGTCTTGCCATTACATCACTAGGTATCCTACATTTGTGCATATAGATTGTTCAACAATTAAATACTTAATGAATAAACCAATAGTGAATGGTAGGATAATTCGTTGGTTGTTACTTCTTCAAGAATTTGACATAACTATACTTGATAAG
>ML805902.1:205272-239999 GCA_009831015.1 Picea engelmannii
AAAGAATGGGACAACCTACCAAATCTACAGAAATTCCATTACAACCACATGTTTCTCTTGAACCATTTGAAAAGTGGGGTATTGATTTTGTGGGCCCTATCAATCCACCATCTAATCAGTTCAAGTACATACTAGTGTGTAAAGATTATCTTACCAAGTGGGTGGAAGTTCATCCCCTTAAAATTATTCAAGATAAGAGATTTTCTGAATTTCTTTACGACAACATCTTCGCCAGATTTGGCTTTCCATGACAAATCGTATCAGATAGAGGAGCCCAGTTCACTTCGAAGTTGATTGTACATCTTATGGAATGATATAAAACCAAACATAGGAAGACACCAAATTATCATCCCTAATAAAATGGGAAGGTGGAAGTGACTAATAGAGAAATGGAAAATATTTTAACTAAGACGGTTCAATTCCACCATAGAGATTGGGCAAATAAACTTTCTGAAGATGTTTGGGCTTATCACACAACTTGGAAAACATCAACAAGATTACACCATATGAATTAGTCTATGGAAAACAATGCTTTTTCCAACAAAATTTGAAATAAAGACTCTTGGCACAACAATTGAATTAGGAATTGATATATCCACTGCATAGAAAGAACAAATTGCACAACTTAACATGTTGGGTGCATTTCATAAAGAAGCTCTACAATATATAGAAACTCTGCAGAAACAATGCAAATGATGGCATGGCCATTTCATCAAGGATAAGAAATATCAAACAAGATATTGGGCATTATTAGTTGATTCCACATTTCATGATTTTAAAGGAAAAATAACAACACGATGGCTTGGTCCATATGAAGTTGACACTGTCTTCGATAGTGGCACAATACAATTAAGAATAATTGATACAAAAAGACTTCCATTATTGGTAAATGGTCATTGATTGAAGTTATACAAGAAACCAAAGTCCAAAGGGGAGTTCACTTCCAGTCTACAACAACAACACTCTCTGATTGTAGTCGAGGGACTTCAAACTCTTGACTTCACCTAGTTCTAGTATTGTAGAAAATAATTACGAACAAACAAAAAAAACCCTGTTATGAAAACCAACAATGACATTACAAGCCATGAGAAACTTTGAAAACCACAATGGGAGGAGTTTTTCATGGAAATAACTGGATAAAATCTTGTGATGAAAACCATAAATGGTGTTGCAGGGCACATAGAGACTTGAAAACCAGTGATGGAGGGTCCCTTTATGGAATTAAAAAAAATGAAACAATTTTGCTGCACAGATTCTTTGCAGCTGACTTTCATGCATAATTTCTTAGTAGCATATTTTGCTCTATTCACATTTTATTCCTACTGCTAACTTTTTCTACATCACACGTACTATTTTATTTCTTACCACAACAACGACCACTTTTCTCAGCAAAAAATGGACTACCTACTCGGCCTTTGCATATTCAACAATGCCACGTGTGGCAACCTCATTACCTCAATGTTGCTCTAGATTTTCTACACAACATCGATGACTTTCTTTCACTGCTGAATCAGTCTCTACATGTGTGCACCTCACACAACGGTTAGGTATTCCCATTATTTTTCTTTTAAGTTTCTTTATTTCTTATTTAAATTCACCATGTTTCATGGATATTGTTTTTCCAGTTGCTAAGACAACCACTGCCTCCTTTGGGGTGAGGTTAATTTGACAAGAAAATTAGTTTTCATCCACTGCAAATATTTGTGACGTGACAAACATATCGCGACATATCAACCATACCACTATATTCCATGTGGCAATTAATACCATACGTTTTTCCGTATCTCCATGTCATCCACCATAACTTGAGGTTAATTCTTATTTATTACCCCCACTATTCTATAAGACACATGTCATTACCACTCCTTGCCATCATTTTTCCATGAATGCTAATTAGTTATCGATTTTATGGGTGAGTTGATAGGATAGTTAATTTGGTATATTTCATTGTACGTTGTTTCCATTTTCCTGCCAGTGTTGTAGTAACACATTATGAGAAATCTGTAGTAGTTATTTTTTTTTAATTGAGAAATAATAATATTGCACGAAACATAATTCCACAAAACATATTTCTCTACATAATGCTTACTCTATAGCATATCATTCTGGTGAATTGAAGTTTTTTGAGATAATACAAAACAATAATACACCATTGGCAGAGCATTTTTCTCAGAATTTTCAGAGATGGAGTGAAAAAATATCGTATTTGGAATTCTCTATGACAAAGGAATTGATCTCACAAGCTATAGGTTTGGAAGCAGATAGAAGGTGCTTGTATAAGGAGAGAGTGAATTCATCCAGGTCCAGAGGTGTCTTTTTGGAACAAGATGAAGTGGTGGAAGACATAGGGAAAGGGGTGAAGAGATTGTCTCTACTAAATCCATGGGGTGAAGTACTCCATCACATTATCAAGTACATTATCTGCAAGGGACATTATTTCCTTTGCATGGCATGTCACTTTTGTTTCCTGGCCCATTTGCGGAATAACACGAAAATAAATTTACCATATTCTTCTTGAAGTCCCTGGAAGTCATGGAAAAATAGTTCCAAAAGGGAAAATGAGACCAGTTGGAACATCATGGTCTCATATATCTCATTACTAAGTGTGCATTTCTTCAACAATGTCCTTGGGAAGATTGGGAGAAATTTGTGGAACAACGCGTCAACCCTGCTGAAGAAGATGTTGAAATGACACCAAAATAGTCGACTCAACAATAGAGAGAACAATTGACTCAACAACAGAGAGAAAAATCGACTCAACAACAACAAGAGAAACATAGACAAATGTTGAAAAGAATATGATTGGTTGACTAACTTGGAAGCAGATCCCATCGCATTTAAGGAGATTCATCATCTAGGTAGATTGATGAATAATTAATAGAAGTTGCATAAGCATTATTCAAAATTGAAAAGGAAGACACAACTTTCTAGGTAAAACTTGAACCCACTCCTACTCCTATTCCCCTTGATGTACTATTGGAAATTGAAAAATTGAAAGAACAACTTAAAGGATTAACTGTAGAGAAATATGAAATTGAACAATTAAGGGAGAAAGTAAAGGGGTTGACTTTGGAAAAGAATACCTGGAAACATTTGGTTGACACCCATAAAGATAACTATATTCATTTTGAAAAAATAGAAAAGAGTTGTGATCAAATGAAAGAAGAAACAACATAGAAACACAATGTTATTAATGAAAACGATGAAGAAATGGAAAATTTAAAACAATGAATAATGAAAATTGGTGAGTTAGTATTAGAGGCCTTGCCATGCAGGTCAACTTCACCAGTTTATGGCTTGTATTTGAAAGAACAATGGTTGAGGTTTCAGATATAAGGAATTTTCTCCAACAAGCCTGTTGATTTAAAAATTAATGGAAGGAATTTTTGTAACATGTATTTCTCTAGTCCATAGGAAAGAAGAAATTTACTTTGTGAATTTTATTTCCATAGATATTTGATGTCTGACAACACCATGTGGAGCCCAAATCATTTCATTAGGGATGTGAATTTGAGAGCATTTCTATCTATTTTTCAAAATGAATTGAAAAGGGCTCATGAGAAGGAGTTGTACAAAGGAGAGGAATCCACTGTTCCATTATGGATTAGGCCAGAAGCAACTTATATACCAAATATTTTTAAAATTCATAATAAAATAATGGCAGACCCCAGAATCAGAGCAGTTATGAATAGAGTACAAAGTGAAGTAATAAGTGAGTTCATCGACTTCTACAACAATCCAGAGCAGTCAATGATTACAACTTGTAGAGGAAGGTGGACTGATTTGAGTGATACACTGAACATGAAAGAGCCACACCCTTTACCAAATCTTCGTGCATCCTTATATCGTAGCAGGATGTATGTTATTTATGTCAGATAATTTGGCCTTCAACGTATAGGCCTTCGATTTAAATTTCCCATGATATTTCACCCAACACCATATTACATAGAGGATGATGCCGTCAATAAAGAATAGGAAAGAAAAATATGGAAGATGATAGAAATTTTGGGAGGATTCCATACCGAAGTAACTACTACACAATTACTTCCCTATGATTTTCGAGAGACCTATTACACACAACATGTTCAAGCAATATTCGTGGATTTAGATTAGTTGCACAGGGGAAGTGAAAACGACTAAGCTAGGGAGTATGATGAGTGTGATAATTGTCCTTTTTCTTTCCCTTCAACTACTTCATTATCCTTCCTAATTGAGAAAACTAGACCATTTCTTACCCATTACCCACCATTTCTACTTCATTTTCCTTCCTGAATAACATGGATATTTAGGTTGAATTTTTATATTAAATAAATGATTTTATTAGGAAAGGAATGTGGATACATGATTTATGTTTTCATGATTCTAACTTGCCTAATTACAAGATTCAAGAAACAAATTGTGTATTCTTGGTTATTTGATTAGGAGCTGCAAAATTTCTCATTATCTGAAGTTCAGAAGATCAAATATTCTAAATGCTATGTTTTCTTCAGCATGAATACCAATTGTTAGAGCTACGCAGTGCTGAAGAGTTTCTCATCAACATAAGGATATTTTCAAGAGAGAGTGGTCTATATCGAGCTACTAACAAAGAATTAGAAAAAATATAGGAATTCATGTGGAGTATATTGAGCACTACTCACAAGGGTACGATACTTATGTATTTGATTTTTGAAAGACACGAATCTATTTTTGGGAACATGGTTTTCTTTTAAAACACATAAATAAAATGATTTTTCAGTCAATTCTTGGAAAGAGGGAAACCGCTCAAGAACACTTGATAGTTTTGTATAAAGCAACAAGGGTAAGAACCTACTAGGGTTTGAAATTTTGATTATCAATATATCATTCTTGGTTACAAATTGTCTCTTTGATAAAACTTGTTCTTGCTGTAATTAGTTGGTTTAACCTAGGGATCAACCAACATAATATAGAGAAAGGGCCATTCTATAGCCATGGTGATCCTATTTCTTTTGCAACCTAGTTAGCATTAATTTCATTGCTTGATTAGTGGAGTTTTTCTTTCTGTTAGTTAATTTCTGTTTTGCAATCTAATTCTGTAAAAGAGATTTATTTTGGATTGAAATTACTTTCACGCACAAGTAGTTTAAGATTCTTTTTTTGTTTTTTAGTTTCCTTATTACAATAAGATTAAAAATATGAACCAGTTATGTGTACCTAATTTGCAGCAATGTAATTGGTTGAATTGGGGATCAACATTGTTATTACATTTTCTTATTTCCCGCAGCTGAATTTTCCACTTTGCTATAATTATTCTCTGCAATTTATATTTCTAATCTGTGATATATTTTTCCTATAGCATAAATTTCTGGTTTGTTGCATTGAATTTTCCTTTGCTGCATAAAGTTTTTGGTTCCAGTGTCCATGGACTACTACGTGTACAAGGATTTTGAAAGTGAATAATTTAAGGTTTAATTTCCCTTCCCATACATGTGGTCTTAACCTATGACTATTTTTCCCAATCGTTGATTGTGAGTTGGTATCTATAGTGGCCATTCCTAGGACATCTACAAAGGTGACTATGAGTTCTTTCACCTTAGGTGAAAGTTGCGAGTAGGTTACCATAACTGTATCTTACACCTTTTCTCCCTAATATTTTAGGACTTGGCATCCCCGTTACACATCAAAATTACAAACTTAAGTACCTCATCCTAAGTGTCACAAGTGTCGTAAAAATATCATATGCACCTTGCTAAATGTTGCATACACTTTGACACCATGAAATAACACTTGTCACAATCCCTAGTCAATGAGGAAAAATACATCATATGAAGGTCAAAATACTATGTGCACATGAATTATTTATTAATATTCATAAAAAGGAAATTAATTTAGTGTGAGAATCCACCTCACTGTGTATACCAGAGCAATGATCTATTATCAAATCTCCCCTGTAGTGTATATCATAGCATTGTAGCACTCTGTCCCTTTGGAAACAAGAGCATTGATCTCCTTTTTTGGGTTTTTCTTCCCTTTTCTACTCACTTTTTCTCAGTCTAATCCTGAGGAGTTTTTTGCTCAGAGACCTTTGAATACTCTTGAATTTGTTTTGCTAAGAGTTGGTCATTTATCACTTATTTATGTTTATCCTTTGAGTTTGAAAATTTTCTCTTAGTTGTGGTCCCCTTGGGTTAACATGGTCCCTTTTTTTTTTTTTTCCTTTTGAGTTTATCTGATATTCGTCTCGTAAAGCTTTCAAATTGCTTGTCTGTTTATGATTGTTCACCAAGTAAGGTTTGCAAAGATTAATTGGTATTGAGCCTTCTTTTCTTCATTTGAAACATCTCACTTTTTTGGATGATTAGGACTCTTATGACAACCTAGATTGATTTATGTTTCTTGTTGCTCTTCGTTTGAGGATTTTCGGGAGTGTTTATCTTCTTTCTCTTTTACATATTTTATTTCTTGATTGAACAAGTTATTATACCTGTTTCTTTCAATTCATGTTATCCTTTGAGTACATTCTTTGTTTGAAATATTTTTTCTTCGTGTCTTTTGTATCTGCATCTGACTCTTTCATTTTGATTGAAAGTAGTGAAGCATTAAAGGATTTTCATTTTCTTTATTTTAATATCAAATAAAGAAGATAATTGCATTCTTGCATTTGGGTAGTGTAGTATATTGCATTTAGAAAATTGTGTTTGGGAATTGGATGTTTTTGTTGAAGAAAGTTGAACCTCTTCTCCATCTCGTATGTAGGATTCATTGAAGAAAAAGATTTGCATCTCATTATTTTGCATTCTTTTGGAGTTGAGTCTAAAACATCATAATTTTCACTTTCACACCCATGAGTAAACAACAACCCTAAAACAAAGCGCTTATAAAATTGATCAGACACTTTTATATTATCTAGTAGAGAACCTACATTAGCTTAAAGTGTAGGGAATTGGAACAGGTTGTGAGGATAACTTTCCAAACCCATCAGAAAAACATATAATCTTGTGCTAGGGAGTGGTAAATCCAATTGTTCGTATAAGCATAGTCGGGATCCCCCTCTCACACAAGGGTTAAGCACGAGGTCGCGTGCGGGAGAGCAATGGAGATTTCCCCTTCAAATCTTAACCTGCATAGTGGAAAGATCGTATATTGGGGGTTCTTCCTGAGAAATGATTGGTTTCATTTGGTCTCGAAGCTTCGTGAATCCCAAATTCGTTCGAGGTTCTTAGTAGTATTCTAGTCCAATTTTCTTCAGTTCTCTTGAATAATTTCACACATGTTATCCTACCCATATGTTCCTTCTCGAATGTCGGCTGTACCTTCCTCGAGGATAATTGTGAGTTGGTAACCTTAACGGCCTATATTTGTAGGGTTGATACACAAGGTGACAGTGAAGGGGAGTCTTCACTGTACCTAGTTCAGACGTTGGTCAAACTCACTTGGGCTCCTTGGAGGGTACACCCGTGGGTAAAACCGTGTGGGAATTTACACCAAGGGTAAGTCCATTAAGCAGGTCACCAATGTGACTGATCCACTCACTCTATCCCAACCCCTTCCTATATTGATCTTGTGATGTTGAATTTCATCACCAACCTGTGGTTTCATTGTGGAAAGGTTTTTTTGATTGTTTTCTTCTTAAATTTGTAGCGTGTGCTATTTGTTTTCCTTAGTGGAACTTAGGTCGAGTTAGTTTCAATGACGTCAATTCCTGGGAGTACCAATGAAGGAACCCCTTTTCCCAAGGAGCATTTCACCTTTCCTTCTTTTGGAAATGTTGGTCCTTTATGCATTTCCACAATGAGTCTTCCGGGAATCACCCGGGTTACCAGTTTGGTTGTTCCCCACTCCGGTGATCTCGACTTTTCCTAGTGCTTCGAATGCACCTAATGCTTCAGATGTAAGCACACCACCCACAAATCAACCTCATTTCGATCTTTCTTGTTCTTCACCTATCAAGTCTCCTTCCCTTTCTCCTTCTTCGCCTAGTGAAATATCTAAAGAAAGTAGCTAGGTTGATAAGAAGAAAAAGAAATGAAAGGGTAAGAAGAAGAAGAATAAGAAACATACCAAGCCTCCAACTGCATCAGATCATGTTGGATCTAAGAAACTAACTACTGTTAATCGTACTGGGAGTGTTGATAAAATTGACAAGTCTAAAATGAAGAATCCTAAACCCAAATTCCCTTGCAAGATTTGTAGGGTGACCACTTTCTGATGGATTTCCTTGGTCTTCCTAAGGTCTTAAAATTGTAGTGTTCCACGTCATCATCTCTTGCTGAACATGCTAGTGACACCCCGTCAACTAGTGACATTAAGGTTGGTAAGAAGAATAAAACTGCCAAATTTCCTTGTATGTTATGCGAAGGTGATCATTACTCTCACATTTTCCCTTGTATGGAAGATGCTTCTTATATTTTGGAACAGATTCAACTTCCAATTGGTTATCATAAGATCTCTCCTAGACCATCATTAGTTGATGGAATGGTCAATCTGGTTCCATCCTCGGTCATTCTAGTTGATCAGGTGGTCAATCTGGTTTCATCCTCGGTTGAACCACTAACCCAAGTAGTTGATCCAGTTCTGTCATCGATCAACCCGACTCTTCATATGAAAAGTGAAACCCAAGTGAATGATCCAGTTCCATCATCAATCAACCCCACTCTTCATCTGAAGAGTGCCAAAGTAGTCGATCCAGTTCTGTCATGATCGATCCCACTCCTCCCTTGAAGAGTGCAACCAAAGTGGTCAATCTGGTTCTGTCATCGGTCGATCCCACTCCTCATTCAAAGAGCGAGGATGTCACTCAGATCTACCTCATTAATACTAATTCACTCAAACAAGGGGGCACCCCACCCATCTTGATGGAACCCCCTTCAAGCAATCAAATGATTTCTATTAATTGTAATTATTTGAAAGAACCCCATCTTCCTTATTACGTGCCTTTCCAAATCACAATGCATGTTTGTGATAAGAATATTCCTAACACTATAATAGAAGAAGGTTCTTTTGTTAGCATCTTATCCGCAGATGTCTAACAAGATTTTGGTTCCCCATAGCTTACGCCTGTGATTCAAAATCTGTTGACCTTTGACAAAAGAGTTAGTCAACCTTTAGGTATCCTTCCTTAGTTTTCGGTTACTTTGGGAGGAAAAATGGTCTACGTCGATGTGATGGTATTTCACGACCCCTTGGACTTTAACCTGCTCCTCGGGCAATACTATGTCTACGTTATGAGATATTTTGTGTCCACTCTCTTTTGAGTGATATGTTTTTGTCACAATGGAAACATAGTAATGATCGACCAACTTTCATTCATTGATCCTCATCTGATGGTCAACCATTCACCTTCCCGGAACAGTCCATACATGTCAATAATGTCCACCCCGCCGTAGGTCAATTATGTTACAACCTTCCCCATGCGTTCAAACCTGCATGAGAGGGAATCCATCCCTTCTCTTGACTTAGATCTGGTAGTTTACATGGTCATCTCTTCGATAGGGATATTAGAGCTATATCTCCCTACCCTTGTCAAGGCCGTCAACATGTATTCCTACCAGAGTGTTTTTCTTCCATCTAGCGAAGATCTCCTGAAATCTATGACTGGTGTTTGTTCCTTGACATATATTCCTTCCAGAGAATTGTCCTCTTGGAAGCCATGATCAAGGAGAGGTCTTGAGCATAGTTTTTCTTCTCTGTGGTAAGCTCATTAAAAAATGAAACAAAGGTCTTGAGCATGGTTTTGATTCTTTGTGGCAAGCTCATTAAAAAGTGAAACAAAGGTTTTGAGCATATTTTTTCTTCTCTGTGGCAAGCTCGTTAAAAAATGAAATAGAGGTCTTGAGCATAGTTTTCTTCTCTGTATCAAGGTCATTAAAAAAATAAAAGAAATACGGGGATTGAACCTGGAGCCATGAGCATAGTTCTTTTTATGTGTCAAGCTCATTTAAAAATGAAAAAGTCACCTCTCCTATCAAGTCGATTCATTTCAATAGTTCTCATAGGTATCAAGTCGAGTCTTTAGCTAGATATCATAGATGTCAAGTCGAGTCTTTTTTTAAGTCTCATATTTGAACCTTCCTTTCATCCGCCTTTTTCAGTTGACCTATTTCCTCCATCCAGTACATATAAGTGTCGACGAATGAAACGAAGTTTGGGAGGACATGTATCCAGCCTTTGATTATCATTCTAGAGTTATGCTACTAGCTTTTCAAGCTGGGGACAAAGTACCAACCATCCATGGGTATCCCTCAAAAACTTTGGAAATTACGCTGGGAAATTAAAAACATAGTTTAATTTTGTTTCAAGCTTGTGTAAAAATGAAACCAATTATGAGCTTAGTCTTTGTTCTTTCTCGTGCTCATAAATACATGAGAATGTGACTGAGTATACTTTTATCACTTTTTCAGACTCGTAAAGGTTATACGAAAAAGGAACCCCCTGGAGTCTTCTTTCAACTCTTTTATGAATCTCTAAACATAAAAATATTGTTGAGTGATCTTGCTTCCTTTGACACTCGTTAAAAGGTTTGAAAAGGCGTCTTTTGAGTGATAGTTTATTTCTTTTTCGTCCTCGTGAGACTAATTACGAAAAAGGAACACTCTAACCAAGCATGATTAGAAGAGTTCCCCCTGTATTGTTTTACACTTTTTTCGGGCTTGGGAGACTAAATTTACGAAAAAATCATCCATGGAGTCGCCTTTAAGTTCTTTTCAAACTCTCTAAACATGAAAAAAACTATGTTTTCCTTATATAGAGTCGCTAAACTACACATTGAAGGACCCATATGGGAACAAACCCTTACTTATTCCAGTTCATTAAATAAAGGAGGAGGAAATTACCGAAGGTGAGTTATATCGAGCATGTGTTACCCTCCTTGAGCTCGTTAAATGAAAAAGAGGTACTCATCTATCTGGGTTGGGAAAAAATTGAAGGAAGTGGGTCAAGTTTTTGGGAATCCTTTATGGCAGCTATTGTTGCCCTTGAACATGGCACCTGTTTGTGCCTCATCTTACAGTTGGGTAATCTGCTTGTCTCTGAGTCATACCAATTCCATGTGTTGCCATACTTTTTTGTCCATTCAAATACTTCTCTTATTGTTTTCACATTACATTTTTGGTACTCATCGAGTCAATGCTTCCAAGTCATTTTTTGTGCTTCATCATGTTCAAGGAAAGTTTCACTTCAAACCATCCATTTACAGTATTTCTAGTTTCCATTCCTATGTCAGTCCATACTCATTCGATTCACCATCTTACATCACTTTCCTGTGTCAATTTCATGTCAATTTTGGGGGATACATCAAGGCCCTCCTTTGACGAGTCTTTTCCTGTTGAATTCAACACATCATCAGAGAATTAGACTTAGAAACTAGTTAGTACCTTGGGACCTACATGCCTCAATAACATGCCTCCTCACTTTCGAAAATATGTTTACATCATTGACCTCTGATCAGATGATTCCATGAATGTTCAACCTCAACTCATTTATTCACATTCGCTAGAATGTACTAGGGTACCTTGGGAGTCATTGACATCATTGGTGATTTACCTCGCACTTGTTAACTATTTAGCTCAATGATTAGTAATCAAGTAGTTTCTACCATGTTCGACATCAAATCATCTATTCACATGGATAGATTCGTACCACATCAGGATTGGGACGAAGACCCCGGGTTGAGAGTTCACTTTGTTATTTGCTTTTCCTAGGCTGTAAAGGAAATCGTTTGGGCATGCCGATATATATATTGTCACATAGATCCACATTGTATTGGTCCGTGGCTATGTTTTATCATCTTGTAGCTCCACTGTTTATTTTTCATGGCTATGATCAGTTCATGTCATGAAGTTATGGATCCACATTGTATCTTTGGTGGCCATATACTTAGTCAATATTTTTCATATATCCGCAGTGTATTGGTTGGCGACCGTGCTTTGAGTCATCTCGTATTCCAAGCATAGGTATACCTTCCTTGGAAATGGAACATATATTAATACTGTTTGATGGTTGTTTGCAGCTTCTTCCATGTTCTCCAACCCCACACCCTTGCATTGAAGAATTGTAAAGTCTTTTGACCATCAATTTCTCTTCTGACCTCACACTTTAGGGGGAAATCTGTTACAAATCAAAATGCCACACTTAAGTACTGTTGGAAAAATAACTGAGGGGGGGGGGGTGAATCAGTTATATATATAAGCTTGAAACTTTTCCTGTTCTTTTTTGAATCTTTCTAATTATTATTTAATGTGTTGTTGATAAATTAGCAAGCATAGATATACAATATTTGATCAATCACATAGAATACAAAGAGACACTGATTTTCATGAGGAAACCCATAAAGGGATAAAACCTCTTCTTCTTAGGATGTCAATCAAGCTCCAACTTTCATGTACACCACAGTATTTGAGCACCAACTCAAGTATGAGGCTACAACCTCTGATAACAAGCTACACTTGCAGAGAGAATCAACTCTCATATTTCTCTAGCACCAACTAGATGGAAGCACCAACTCCCAGGTTTCTCTAGCACCAACTAGATGGAATCACAAACTCCCAGAATATCTTCTATCACCAACTAGAATTTAGAGGACTGCAATCCTCCTTAGAACCACCCTACCACCCTGATTGAATCTTACAAAAATTACTTACTTGATCTGTCTCTGATATGATCTGTTACAGATCGATGTCTCCTCTGCATTCTTCAACTTTTATGCTCTGTTCCACTTCTTCATATTTCTACTTCTATGCTCTGCGACTCCACTGCACTCTTATTTGTCTATTCTCAACTCTTTCTCCTCCTACACATCACTGCATCTCTATTCAGCTTTTATTCTACATTTATTCTCTGTGCTCCATCTGCATTCTATGCGCTATGCCTCTTATGTGCTCTTCAGATACTGCACACGTCCACCTTCTACCCGCATAAATAACTAAAAATGAAAACCATAACTCTTCTCTGTTCTACATATTTTTATCACGCCAAGTCCTCTGCTAGATAATACTCACAACTCTTTGTCTTCTCTAGTGGTTATCCTGAGTCTGTTTTTCATCAGTGGCTGTTATCCTAATATTCTTTTTGGCTTCTCTGACAGTGCGACCCTTTGACTTCTCTGGTGGTTATCCCAAGTCTCTTTGGCTTCTCTGAAAGTTACAGTTGATCTTCTCTGTGATAGTTGAGCTTATTCTCTCTGTTACAGTTATAGTTGATCTTCTCTGACAGTTACATGTGGTCTTCATGAAGAAGCTCCTTGCGAACTTCACCCGCATGAACTAGCACCATTTGAAATATTATCCCCATGTGACCACCAGCTGTGACCACACGCCTTTTGAAAAGGCACTTCACGAATTCACACATCGGATGTTCTGTTGGAGGATTTTTGACTTTTCAATGTGTAAAATATAGTGTCGACGGGCACAAGGTTTCTCTCCACATGACCACTTGCTGTGACCATACACCAATCAAAAATGCACTTTGCGACTTCACACTTTGGATATTCTGCCAGGAGTCACCCTGACTCTCCCAACTCCTGATTTCTGAAGTACTTCAAGACTTCATGTTTTGCGACCTCGGGACTTTGTGCTTCACGATGTCAAAAGTTAGATCACTTCATTTCTTCAAAGTCTGAACTCCTGAACTCTGAACCAGATCAATGGTCCACAACTCTTTGTGATCCAACAGTCTAGAATTACTTCACAACTTCATGTTTCACGATGTCCGTGGGATTCTCAACGTAGTTCTTTCGATTCACGATTCTGTGAATCTGCTTATTTGCTGCCACGTGTCCTTACCAACACCAATAGCTAGGATTGCCTTGCGATTCTAGACTTCACGAGTTTTCTCTTCTCCTATGCACTCTAAAAGAATTAAATCCCGTGAACTTACCTCCAGATCCAACGACCGTTGGTCCACATGCTCAGATCTAACACATGAGATCTGTTCTCCTCTTTTGCACGCTCGTTCCTCCTATTTGGACTCTGATCCAACGGTCCAGATTCTTCACAGTGCTCGATCCGATGACCACTGTCGCTCCTCCTCCTGAGATTATGATTTCTTCCAACTTAGAATATTTTCAAAGTATTCAAAGATTTTAGCCTTTGAACCTTCTCCTGTGAAACCGATTGAAAGGTCTCGTCCTCGCTTTTCCTTCTAAGCTCTATCTTCATAGAAGATGACTTCTTCCGGTGCTATCATCACTACTTTCCTGTTTTCCATTGTCGTTGTTGTTCTTTCCATCAATGATAGGCACACTCTTCCTGTAAACATGCCAACAATACCCCCCTTTGGCATTGATGGCAACCCTGAAAGGCTGCACTATTCTTCTTAAAACTCCAACTGTAGCATCCAACCAACACCTTTTTCTCCCCCTTTGACATCAATGTCAAAGAAAACTGGGAGTGAATCTGTTCTCCCCCTAATCATAGATACAATAATCACCCTCCCCCTGATTGGATATACTATGAGCACTCTCCCCTTGATCAGATAGACTATTTTAACTTGATAATGGGGTCACGCCCAACTTTTGGTGTAGATACTCAAACTGAGATTTTGCAAGAGGTTTAGTAAGGGTATCAACAATCTGATCTTTGGATGGAATATAATGCAAAGAAACAACAATGTTAGTTACCTGTTCCCTCAATAAGTGATACTTGATGGGTATATGCTTGGTCTTGGAGTGAAATACAATATTCTTTGACACACCGATTGCACTATTATTATCACAATGAATTGGGATCAGTGCAATATACTTTACCTCCAAGTCTGCAAGTGTCTGAATCATCCACAATACTTGGGTACAACAAGTGGAAGATACAATGTATTCAACTTCTGTAGTCAGTAAGGAAATGGAACCTTTCTTCTTGCTCAACCATGCTACAAGAGAATCTCCTAAGTAGAATGCGCCTCCACTCGTGCTTTTCCTTTCATCCATGTAGTTAACCCAATCAACATCTGAATAGAATGATAATTGAAAATTTTGATTCCTAGGATACCATAGGCCATAGTTCATTGTTCCTTTCAAGTATTTGAATATTCTTTTGACAGCTATCAAATGACTCTGTTTAGGTGCAGACTGATACCTTCCTACCATTCCAACAACATGCATTATGTCTGGATGAGATGTTGTGATGTACAAAAGGCTGCCTATCATAGACCTATATGAAATCTGATCAACGTCAAGTGAGTCATCATCCTTGCTTAACTTGCATCCAATGACCGTAGGTGTGCTCATAGGGGTAGAATATTCCATTTGAAACCTTTTCAACATTTCTCTTAGATATTTTTGTTGTGAGAGAAATATTCCTTCATACCTCTGAGCAATTTGTAGACCAAGAAAAAATGACAGTTCCCCTATCATAGAAATTTCAAATTCAGACTGCATGGCAGAAGCAAACCATTGGACCAATGAAGCATTATTACTTCTGAAGATGATGTCATCTACATAGACCAACACAATGAGAAAATCATTATCCTCTGTTTTGATATATAGATTGCAATTATCTGTTCCTCTCTTGAATCCTTTGTCTTGAAGATACTTATCCAATTTGTAATACCAGGCACGAGGAGCTTGTTTCAACCCATATACGGATTTATTCATCTTGCAGACAAAGTCAGGGTTATCTGACAGTTGGAAACCATCTGGTTGTTCCATATAGAATTCTTCTTTTAGATATCCATTTAGAAATGCTGACTTGACATACATTTGATAGAATTTAAACTTCTTATGACAACCATAGGCAGGAAGCATTCTAATAGCTTCTAATCTTGCTCAAAATACGGTCCTTCTATTTGAGAATACCCTTTGCAGACCAATCTAGCCTTATTTCTTACAATATTTCCTTGCTCATTCATCTATTTTTTTAGACCCATTTGGATCCTATTCCATTTTTATTTGCTGGCCTAGGAACAAGTTCCCAAGTGTCATTCTTTTCAATCTGCTCCAGTTCCTCATTCATTGATTTTAACCAATTTACATCTTTTCTGGCTTCATTAAAGTTCTTGGGTTCCACCATGGATATGAAGGATATATTTGATTTCTCAGTGTCTTTGATTATCCTTCTCCTGGATTGTACACCTTTGTCTTTCTCACCAATTATTTGACTTGCAGAATGATTCTTTTTAGTAATTCTGGAGGAAGTATTTGATGTTGATTGTTGTCTTGACTCTTCTTGTCTGGGTGCATCTTCTCCACCTGATTCACCATATTCTTGTGACTGAGATTTGTTTTTCTTCATTTTCATTATTCTCATCATCTTCTTCATCTGACTTGGTGCTTATTCTCTATTGATCTTTTATAGGAGAGTCTTCATCAATTCGAACATCAATACAGTCTACTAATTTATGCATTATTTTGTTAAAGAATTTGTATCCTTTACTGTTCGTTGCATATCCTAAGAATATACCTTCATTAGCTCTACCATCAAATTTTCCTAGGTGATCATCATTACTTTTGATGTAGCATTTACTTCCAAATACTTTGAAGTGTTTGATTGATGCAAGTCGACCAAACCACAACTCATATGGATTTTTATCACTGTTCAGCCTTAGATGCGCTTTGTTTAGAATATGAACATCCGTGTGAACAGTCTCCACCCAGAAGGTTTGTGAAATGTCCCTTTCACTCATCATATCCCTTGCCATCTACTGACCTGATCTATTTTGGCGTTCTACAACTCCATTTTGTTGAGGAGTACTTGGAATAGTATATTCTCTTTTAATTCCATGTCTGTCACAAAATTCTTTGAAATCTCTTGAAAACAATTCTCCTCCCCTGTATGAGAGAATTTCCTTTTACTTCCTTCCTGTATGATTATTAGTTAATGCCTTAAACGTTTTGAACTTCTCAAATGCATCAGATTTTTCTCTCAGAAAGGCAACCCACGTAAGTATGGAGAAGTCATCAATGACCAACATAAAGTAACGTTCTCCTCCAGTTCCTTCCTTTCATGATGGTCCACACAGATCCATATGAATAATTTGAAGTTGTTTCTATGAATATGTGAAACTCTTCGATTTGAATTGAGCACGAGTCAACTTCCCCATTTGACAGGATTCACATACAGAGTTATGAGGCTTAGATATTCTTGGAAGATATTTCATAGCACCTTCATTATTCAGCTTGACAATATGATCAAAATTAAGGTGTCAGAGCCTTCTATTCCATCACCAACTTTCATCAAATTTTCTTAAATGATATTCCTCTTTATCTTCCTTCAGAACATAGACATTGTTTTCAGTTCTAACCCATTTTGCAATCAACTCTCTTGTGTTCACTGTTTTTATTTTACAATATTTGGCAGTGAAAGTGACTTCACATCCTTTGTCACACACCCGATTGACACTAAGAAGATTATGCTTTAATCCATCAACAAATAATACATCTTGAGCTTTTCCTCTTCCATTACTTAAGCTTACTAGAACTTTACCTCTGATCTTTCCTAGAGCATCATTTCCAAAAGTCACATTTCCTGATTTACTTTATTTGAGTGATAGGAACTTACTTTTTTCACCTGTAATATGACTGGATCATACACTATCAATATACCAGGGGTTCTTTTGTCTTTGAGTTGACAACACTAATCCACACTTGTTATATTCTTTCTTCTTCCAAACCTTGACGTTTTCAACGCTATGATTTGAATCTGGATTATAGTTCTTTAGGCGACAGTCTGTAGCTTTATGTCCATAATTATGGCAGATGTAACATTCTTGTTCATTGAATAAAGGATCATAACAATTTTTATGCTTAATCTGCGTCTTTTTCCCAACCATCACATGATTTGCAGTATGTGGTTGTTTGTTACTTGACCGTCTCATTCTTTGTTGTGGTAGATATTTATTCCTTGGGTGTCTTGATTGCTCATGTATAAATCTTAAAAAACAATTTAGAGCTTTGTGGCCAAAGTTAGAACAATAAAAACAATATCCATAGAAAAAATATTTGTACCTGTGGTGGCGTCCACCCAGGCACCTACCTCAGCAGGCCCCGCGCCTGACCTCCCGGTCTTAAGGATCGTTCTAAATTACCCTCGAGCCGGAGTGGCTCCTTTGATTCTCCCCTATAATCCTTATTAAGATTTGAACCAAAAGTCTGTCCTGCTCATTACAGCCCTTAGGCTTGAGCGCTTCTCTGTTCTCAATAGAAAGTAACAATCAGGTTTCAGGGTTTTCCAATCCCCGAAGTCTCCAACACTTACTTCCTCGAATCCCCGATCTCTGATATCCCGATGTACTTCCTTTTTTCTTCAGCCCCTCCTGGCTACGCTCCCAGTCCACATGACCCTACCTTATATGACGACAATCCTATCTCTTATCGGGATTCAGGGTTTCGAGTGTTAATATGTATTGGGCCTCTTGTCCACGGGATCCCCGATTTCTCGACTCTCGATTTCCCGACAATTGAATTTTCCTTTAGGGGAATTCCTCGAAGGCTTCGATCTCGTCCAAACGTCCTCAAGGATGGACGATCCTCGCTGCTCCTCGCTATTTCACGATTCATGATTTCAAATGCTCAGGTTGCCTTGTCTTCAGGATTGTGAAACGCCAAATCCCGATATGCCGATTTGGCTTCCCTGTCGGGATTTCCCTCGATAGCCTCGATTGTCGCCACGCGTCCTCTACAGATGAACTACCATGATTGATTTCGAGACTTTCACTATGAAAATTCCCGATAACTCATCCTCGTGATTCCCAATTTCGCGAATGCAGAAATCCCGAGGACCACGCCTCTCGTCGGAACTTTCCTCCTCCCGTCGACGAAGCTTAACCTTTGTGCAACTCCCGGTCAATCCAATGAATGACGGGTATCTATGTGCAGATCCGGTGGTCCACAATCTCCTAATATTGGACTCCATATGCAACTATAACCTTCTCACTTCTCTGGCAGATCTGATGGCTGGCGAGATTTCGCTAATCCTCCCCACAGATTCCTGACCGTCGATTTCTTCCCTTTGATTATTTCTATGAAGGAAAACCAAGAACTCCTCCCTAGACTTATCCACTTGCACTACAAACTTCTAATGTCCCTAAATGTTTTCAAAGGCCTTATTCCTCCAGAGCTTCTCACAACTTCGAGCCTCAAAGAGGATCCTTGCACACACTCCTTGCGGCGACCTTTAGATACTTTCAAATATCTGAGAACCCTTCGACTCTGCGCACACCTGCAGCAGCAGTCTTTCGATATTTTGCTCAGGTTCACAACCTTGAGACCTCACTCGGCCTGCACACTCCTTGCATGACTCCTGTGCCCAAATGCACTCTGGGGAAATGAGAACAACCGCTACCTCTCCTGAGCTTTCAGAGACAACCCTATGAACTCCTTGTCGACGCACTCCTTGTGGACAATTCAACTGCACCCCTTGCAGAAATCTTGCTTAGAAAGAGAAACAATTGAAACTCATTCCTTCTTCCTTCCAGACTTCAAACTCAGACCATGAAATCACATACACAACATATAAAAGCAAATGTATAACAGGAAGCAAACATTCATGAGCATATCATTCAATATCAATACATAGGGAATAAACACAAAAACCATGAATTTGAATCAACCTCTTTATATTAATCCAAATATCAGTACATGGGTGTTCTTACATAGCTCTCTGCTTCTCTTCTATGCTTTAATGCTTCTAACTATGTTACAATACACAATGAGGGTGTCTATATCCGTTTTCCCTCCACTCCTTCTAAAAATGTCTAATCTAATATTCAATTCTACCTACTTACATAAATGCCTTCTACCTACTATGAATGAGAGCGGATCGCTCAAGGTCCTATACAATGCATAAGTACACCTCTCCTTAACTATCAAAATTAAGGTTGGCGTATTATCTTCGAGACAATTTCAAAATTTGTGCTGGGCTTGTCCAATTGTCCTTCACTTCAGCGCTGGCTCGCTTGATGTGGGCGATGCTCCTGCATCATACTCCCTCGCTTGAAAATATTCATGGGATCCTATCCATGAGCTCGTGCATGGTTCATCCATGCCTCTGTATCTCTACTTCGTTCTCCCAGCTGGCATCTTCAACTGGATGGTCCTTCCACTTGACCAAATATTCAAAGTACTGCTTTCTTCTGGTCTTCTTACCCACTCGTTTATCCAGTATCCGCTCCATCTTTGGCTTATCTGCAACTGGAATTTGCTTTCACCACTGAACCTCTGACTGTTCATCATTTGTTCCTACTTCCTCAGCTTTGTATGGATATAAATCTAAGACATTGAATATCGGAGAAATTTCGATCCCATCGGGTAATTCAATCTCATAAGAATTTTCTCCAATTTTCTTCAAGACCCTACATGGTCCGATCTTCTTCATCTTCAATTTATTATACGTTCCTCTCGAGAACCTTTCCTTTCTCAGATGTGCCAAAACCAGATCATCAAACTCAAACTGAAGTTGTCTCCGATGCTGATCGGCTCTACGCTTATACCCCTGACTTGATTTTAGCAATCACTCCTTCACCTGGCTGTGAAGTTCTTTCATCGCCTCTGGGAATTCTTCTGCACTAGCACTACTAGTCGCAGTCTGTTCTGAATCCCTCAGTTCAGAAATTCCTCTTGGCTGCATACCATAAAAAATCTGAAATGGACTCTGTCTTGTGCTTCTATTCACTGAGTCATTATACGCAAACTCTGCCTGCGGCAATATATTGTCCCAAATGCTATGGTGCTCTGTCACCAAGCTTCTCAGCAAATCTCTCAGACTTCTGTTTACTACTTATGTCTGTCCATCCATCCGAGGATGATAAGACAAACTAAATAACAAGTTAGTTCCCAGCTTCTTCCATAAGGTTCTCCAGAAATTCCCTATGAACTTCGTATCTCTGTCCGAAACTATGCTCCTTGGCAAGCCGTGAAGTCGAATGAATTCTTTGAAAAACAGGTTCGCGATGTGAGTCACGTCACTGGTTTTCTGACATGGGATAAAGTGTGCCATCTTGGAAAATCTATCCACTACCACAAAGATTGAATCAACACCTCTTTGTGTCCTTGGAAACCCCAATACAAAATCCATGCTTATCACATCCCACGACCTCTCTGGTATGGGCAATGGTTGATAAAATCCCGCATTCTGCTTCCTTCCCTTCGAATGCTGGAAAATTCTGCATATGTCTACAAATATCTTAACCTCTGATTGCATCCCTGGCCAAAAGTATGATTCGCTCAACTTTGCGAATGTTTTTTCATGACTGAAGTGTCCGACCAATCCTCCACTGTGTTTTTCCTTCAGCAGATTCTCCCTCATGGAGCAATTCGGAATACGTCGTTGATTGCCCTTAAACAACAATCCTTCCTGGATCATGTATTCGGCCCATTAGCTGCTATCTCTGAGAACTGGATTCTCAACTGCTTCATATGCTTCCTTAAAGTCTGGGTCATCTGCGTACATGTCCCTGAGATCATCAAAACCCAATGTTTTGACTTTGAACTCCTGCAACAACAAACACTTCCTGCTCAAAGCGTCAACAACTTTGTTAGCAGTACCAGAAATGTGTTTAATTACAAAAGTGAAATTCTGCATATATTATACCCATTTGACGTGTCTTTGATTCAACTTCTCCCATTGTGTCACAAACTGCAGTGCATGGTTGTCACTGTATAGAATAAATTCTTTCGGAATCAAATAATGCCTCCACTTCTTCAATGCCTGTATGATGGCATAAAACTCCTTATCATATGTGGAATACTTCACCTTTACTTCATTCAGCTTCTCACTGAAGTATGCTATCATCCTGTATTCCTGACTCAAGACCGCCCCGATTGCAAAATTGATTGCATCGCATTTCACTTGAAATGTTTTTCGGAAATCCGGTAACACCAGAACAAGTTGTTCCTTGATCTTCCTCTTCAACAAATTGAAACTCTTTTCAGCTTCTTCTGTCCAGTGAAAATATTTATGTCTTTTCTTCACTGTATCCATCATCGCTATACTGATTCTACTGAAATTCCTGATGAAATTTCGGTAGAAACTAGCCAACCCATGAAAACTTCTCACCTCAAATATGTTCCTCAGTGATGGCCAATTTTTGATTACCTCCACCTTATCTGGATCCATCCTCAACTCATCTGCAGAAATAACAAATCCCAAGTAAATGAGATTTGTCTTCATGAATGAGGACTTCTTCATGTTTATCAGCAGCTTCTCTTGCTGTAATATCTTCATCACAATGGCCAAATGCTTCAGATGTTCAGCCTCTGTTTTACTGAAAATTAGTATATCATCCAGATATACGATAACAAATTTTCCGATGAAATCCTTCAGGACTTCATTCATCAACCTCATGAAGGTACTTGGCGCATTTTTTAAGCCAAATGGCATAAGAAGCCATTCATACAACCCTTCGTTTGTTTTGAATGCTGTCTTCCATTCATCACTCTCTCTGATGCGAATCTGGTGATATCTTCTTTTCAAATCAATCTTTGAAAAATACTTTGCTCCACTCAAACAATCCATCAGATCATCCATCCTCGACAATGGAAATCTGTACCTAATGGTTATCTTGTTGATCGCCCTTGAGTCAGTACACATCCTCCAGCCTCCATCTTTCTTCAGACTGAGTACTATTGGAACATCGCACAGAATCAAGCTCTCCCTGACCAAACCCTTGTCCAACAAATCCTGGACTTGCCTCTTGACCTCTTCATTCTCTTACGGTGTCAGTCTATACGTGGCTTTGTTCGGAAAACTGGCTCCTGGTATGAGATCAATGTGATGACTCACACTTCTAATCGGTGGCAACGAACGAGGTAATCCGTCCACTACTATATCAGTGAACTCTTCCAGCAGTTCCTGAACTTCATCTGGAAAATCATCCACTCTTGTGCTACTCAGAACAATCTTTGGTTTTCTGACCACAATGAAATGTGGATCCTCCTTCTTCTTCACCTCTGTAAGAAGTTCCTTCCCACTCATGAGAAGTACAGTGTTGCTTACTTCCAGCTTCACCTCCTTATCCTTTATTGGAAGCAACATGTGTGTTCTCCCATTCTTCTCTAGGGTATATGTGTTCATTCGCCCATCATGAATCACATTTCTGTCATATTGCCATGGTCTACCCAGCAATAAATGACAAACATCCATAGGAATGACATCACACAAGATCTTATCATTATATCCTCCTATCTTGAATTCAACTAAACATTGTTTAGTGACAGTTACCTGGTGTCTTTTCTGTAGCCACGAAACTTTGTATGGGCTTGGATGATCAGTCGTCTCCAGCTCCAGCTTCTCTACCATCTCTATAGATACAAGATTATCCATGCTACCACTGTCTACAATGACCTTGCATACCCTGTCCTTGGTCTTGCAAGCAGTCTGGAAAAGTCTGGTCCTTTGGAATGAATTCTCCACCTCCTTCTCTGGTGTCAAAAGGAATTTTCGCATCATCAGTGATCTTCCGCCTTCAACGTCTTCTACCTCAACATTTCACCCCTGTTCTTCGGCAATGTGAGTCTCTCCACCCTCTTTCTTTTTATCAGGACACTCATAAGACTTGTGCCCATTCTTTCCACATGTGAAGCATGTAATTACTCCACCTCTGCCTCTTCCCCTACCTCTAGTACGAGGAAAAGTGTTGTTGTCAGCATAATCTCCTCTTTTCTCAGTATGTTGTCCTCTCTGTTTAGCATATTGCCCTCGCTGTGAGGTTCCACCTCTCTGAGTTCTAGCTTGAGGTTTCTTCCAGTCCTCCTTGGGCTTCTAGTATTTGTCTTGGGCAACTGATTTGCCTCTGGGCTGACTTCTGCCTCGACCTCTTTGACTCTGCTTTCGGCTCAACTTCTCTTCTTCTCTCAGAGCCATCTGATAAGCATATTCCACCATTTAGATGGTTACCATGCTCATCTCATCCTGGATATCATATCTCAGGCCATTCATATACCTGGATACTTTTTCATCATTGCTTTCACGATGACCTGCTATGATATTCAACCTGTAAAATTCCTCAGTATATTCCTTTACTGACATCAGCTTCTGTCTCAGGTTCTGCATTCTCCTAAACAGAGTAATCTGGTAGTCCCTGGGGATGAATTTTTCCTTCATCTTTGCAATCATCCTGTCCCAGCTCTTAATTTTCTACTTGCCTTGGCAACGCTTGTCCGCTTGTAGTTCATCCCACCACAATGCTGCATGTCCTTTTAATCTCGTGACGACATGCTTGACCTTCTTGTCCTCTTCGACATATTCATAGTCAAAATATGTGTCTAGAGCTCTAATCCAGTCTAGAAGCTCTTCTACATCCAGTTTTCCCTCATAAACTAGAATGTCCATCTTCACCTTTGCACCCATTCTTGCAACAACTTTAAGTAAGCGCTCATTTGCTGCATCCTCTACTGTGATTTCCTCTTCTCCATGTCCAACATCATCTTCATTTTCAGACTCACTGATATCTCCTACATCAGCTGTGCGTTTTTGTCTTATCTCCACGTCCACAAGTCTGGCGTATATGTTATGCAGATCTCTTTCTACTTCTGGGTTCTGCACCTGTCTACCCCTTCCTCTGGACGTCTCCCTTTCCTCCTCTGGATCAGGTGATTGTCTATCTCTCCTTCTCGGCAGCATGGTGAATCTTCCCTCTTCCTGCTACAAAAAGCAAAGAATCTTTTCTATGCTTTGATACCACTTGGTGGCGTCCACCTAGGCACCTACCTCAGCAGGCCCCGCGCCTAACCTCTCGGTCTGAAGGATCGTTCTAAATTACCCTCGAGCCGGAGTGGCTCCTTTGATTCTCCCCTGGAATCCTTATTAAGATTTGACCCACAGGTCTGTCCTTCTCGTTACAGCCCTTAGGCTTGAGCGCTTCTCCGTTCTCAATAGAAAGTAACAATCGGGTTTCGGGGTTCTCCAATCCCCGAAGTCACCAACACTTACTTCCTCGAATCCCCGATCTTCGATATCCCAATGCGCTTCCTTTTTTAATCAGCCCCTCCTAGCTACGCTCCTAGTCCACATGACCCTACCTTATATGACCACAATCCTATCTCTTATCGAGATTCGGGATTTCGAGTGTCAATATGTATTGGGCCTCTTGTCCATGGGATCCTCGATTTCCCGACAATTGACTTTTCCTTTCGGGGAATTCCCCGAAGGCTTTGATCTCGGCCACGCGTCCTCAAGGATGGACGGTCCTCACTACTCCTCGCTATTTCTCGATTCACAATTTCAAATTCTCAGGTTGCCTTGTCTTCAGGATTTGTGAAACGCTGAATCCCAATATGCCGATTTGGCTTCCCTGTCGGGATTTCCCTCGATAGCCTCGATTGTCGCCACACGTCCTCTAGAGATGAACGACCCTGATTGATTCCGAGACTTTCACTATGAAAATTCTTGATCACTCGTCCTCATGATTCCCGATTTCGCGAATGCCGAAATCCCAAGGACCACGCCTCTCGTCGGAACTTTCCTCCTTCCGTCCACGAAGCTTAACCTTCGTGCAACTCCCGGTCAATCCAATGGCTGACGAGTATCTATGTGCAGATCTGGTGGTCCACAATCTCCTAAGTTTGGACTCCGGATACAACTGTAACCTTCTCGCTTCTCTGGCAGATCTGACAGCTGACTGTATTTTGCTAATCCTCCCCACAGATTCCTGACCGTCGATTTCTTCCCTTTGATGATTTCTATGAAGGAAAACCAAGAAATCCTCCCTGGACTTATCCGCTTGCACTACAAACTTCTAATGTCCCTAATTTTTTTCAAAGGCCTTATTCCTCCAGAGCTTCTCACAACTTCGAGCCTCAAAGAGGATCCTTGCATGCACTCCGTGCGGTGACCTTCAGATACTTTCAAATATCTGAGAACCCTTCAACTCTACGCACACCTGCAACAGTAGTCTTTCGATATTTTGCTCAGGTTCGCAACCCTGGGACCTCACTTGGCCTGCGCACTCCTTGCACGGTTCCTGTGCCCAAATGCACTCTGGGGAAACGAGAACAACCTCTATCTCTCCTGAGCTTTCAGAGACAACCCTCTGAACCCCTTGTCGACGCACTCCTTGCGGACAATTCAACTGCACCCCTTGCAGGAATCTTTCTTAGATAGAGAAACAATTGAAACTCATTCCTTCTTCCTTCCAGACTTCAAACTCAGACCATGAAATCACATACACAACATATAAAAGAAAATGTATAACAGGAAGCAAACATTCATGAGCATATCATTCAATATCAATACACAGGGAATAAACACAAAAACCATGAATTTGAATCAACCTCTTTCTATTAATCCAAATATCAGTACATGGGTGTTCTTACATAGCTCTCTGCTTCTCTTCTATGCTCCAATGCTTCTAACTATGTTACAATACACAATGAGGATGTCTATATCCGTTTTCCCTCCACTCCTTCTAAAACTGTCTAATCTAATATTCAATTCTACCTACTTATATAAATGCCTTCTACCTACTATGAATGAGAGCGGATCACTCAAGGTCCTATACAATGCATAAGTACGCCTCTCCTTAACTATCACAATTAAGGTTGGTGCATTATCTTTGAGACAATTTCAAAATTTGTGCTGGGCTTGTCCAACTGTCCTTCACTTCCACGCTGGCTCTCTTGATGTGGGCGATGCTCCTACATCAACCTAGTAAATGGTTGTCTTCTTTGAGCAGGTTGATTTATTCCATGCTGATGATTTCCTTGAGAAGAGGGTGTATTATTTATTTGTTCTACAGATTCAGTTCTGGTACCTTTTTCTTCACTCCTCCTCGGCGGATGATTATCTTCCTTTGCTTCTGCAGGTTTGTTGTTGTCAATGGTTGTAGATTTGACAAACTTGATGGATTCTTTGTTGCTTGGATGACCACTACTTGATCCTTCTTCATAACCCAAACCAATTTTCAACTTTGGATTCCTTTGCCGATTCATAATGGTGGCTAATCCTTCTGAGGATTTAATACTTGTCAGATTCTGATGATATAAGGCCTATAATTTCTCTAGATACTTTTTGACAGTCATTACTTCAACTTCCAATTTTTCACCTTTTGTTTTGGCTTCCTTCAATTGTTGTTTGAGGATGTATTCAATCTTCTTAGATTCTTCTAACTTAACCTTCAACATGAAATTTTTTTTAGATGGTTCGTTGCATGTTTTCTCATACCTGAGCAGTAACTGTTTTTCTTTTCTTTTCTTTTCTCTGAGTCTATCAATCTCTTCTAAAGCACTGATTAGTTCACCTTCCATATCAACCACAAATTCTTCGTCATTCGTGTCACCTCTTTTGTATTCATTATCAAGGTCTCCTATGTTCATAAGAATAAAATCATTCACTTTATCTTCACAAGATGAATTGCTATCTATGTCTTTTGAGGACTCATCATTATTTGCATACAAACTTTTCTTTTTACTATATTTATTAAATTTGTATTTCTTTTCATCATCAGAGTTCTTGTATTTTTCCTTGTGAGGACACTTAGATGAAAAATGACCCGTCTTACCATAGTTGAAGCATTTAAATGATAGCTTGCCTTGGTATTTTCCTGATCCTTTCTTTAGCCTTCTCACAAATTTTGCCTCAATCTCGTGTATATCAAAGTCTGTTTTTTTCTCTACTTTAAAGGATGCCTCTCTTGTAGTGGATTTTACCTTTGGTGATTCTCATTTCATAAGAATTTAGGGTTCTAAGAAGTTGATCTAGTGTCAACGTTTTGAGATCAGTTATTTCCTGTATAACAGAGACCTTTGAGTTAAATCTATCAGGAAGAGATCTTAATATTTTTTGGACTAGAAAAGATGCATCTATCGTTTCATCTAGACCTTTCATAGTGCTAAAAAGTTATTATATATGTAAGAAGTACTTACTGATAGTTTCATCTTCATCCATCTTTAACTGCTCAAATTTCAGTCTGTGAGTCTGAAGTTTTGTGTCTTTCACCTTTTCATTGCCTTCATAACTACTTATCAGCTTGTCCCACATAACTTTTACTGAATCACAGTGCATGCATTTAACAAACTCAGCTTCTGCAAGTCCACTGAGGATGACATTCAGTGATTTTGCATTAAATCTAAACTCCAGCTTATAATCTTTTGAGGCCAAGACTACATGCTTCACATATCCAGTTTCAAAGACATCCCAAACATCAGCACCCAAAGCCATTAAATATGTTCTCATCCTTATTTTTAGAAGGAAAAGTTTTTTCCATCAAACATAGGGGCTCTATTAGTTGAACTTCCTTCATGACTAGTCATGTTCAAGCTTATGGATCCACCTTTGATCAAAGGCACCGACTCTAATACCAATTGTTGGAAAAATAACTGAGAGAGGGGGGAGGTGAATCAATTATATATATAAGATTAAAACTTTTCCTGTTCTTTTCTGAATCTTTCTAAATTATTATTTAATGTGTTGCTGATAACTTAACAAGCATAGATATACAATATTTTATCAATCACATAGAATACAAAAAGACACTGATTTTCATGAGGAAACCCATAAAGGGAGAAAACCTCTTCTTCTTAGGATGTCAATCAAGCTCCAACTTTCATATACACCATAGTCTTTGAGCACCAACTCAAATATGAGGCTACAACCTCTGATAGCAAGCTACAACTTGCAGAGAGCACCAACTCTCAGATTTCTCTAACAACAACTAGATGGAATCACCAGCTCCTAGGTTTCTCTAGCACCAACTAGATGGAAGCACCAAATCCCATAATATCTTCTAGCATCAACTAGAATTTAGAGGACTACAATACTCCCTAGCACCACCCTACCACCCTTATTGAATCTTACAAAACTTACTTACTTGATCTGTCTCTGATCTGATCTGTTACAGCTCGATGTCTCCTCTGCCTTATTCAACTTTTATGCTCTATTCCACTTTTGCATATTTCTGCTTCTATGCTTTGTGACTCCACTGCACTATTCTTCATCTATGCTCCACTCTTTCTCCTCTTACGCACCACTGCATCTTTGCTCAAATTTTCTTCTGCATTTTATGCTCTGTGCTCCATCTGCATTCTATGCATTGCGCCTATTCTGTGTTGTTTAGACACTACACACGGCCACCTTCTACCCACATAAGTAGCTAAAAAATAAAACCCTAAATGTTCTCTGTTTTGCGTATTTTTATCATGCCAAGTCCTCTGCTAGATAATACTCGCAACTCTTCGTCTTCTCTGGCGGTTATCTCGAGTTTGTTCATCATCAGTGGTCGTTATCCTGATATTATTTTTGGCTTCTCTGACAGTGCAACCCTTCAACTTATCTGGTGTTTATCCTGAGTCTCTTTGGCTTCTCTGACAGTTACAGTTGATCTTCTCTATTACAATTGATCTTGTTCTCTCTTTTACAGTTACATTTGATCTTCTCTGATACTTACAGGAGGTCCTCACAAAGAAGCTCCTTGCGAACTTCACCCGCACGAACTAGCACCGGGTGTAAGATCCCCCCCACGTGACCACCGGTTGTGACCACACGCCTATTAAAAAGGTGATTTGCGAATTTGCACATTGGATCTTCTACTGGAGGCTTTTTGACTTTTCAATGTGTAAAATATAGTGTCGATGGGCGCAAGGTTTCTCTCCACATGCCCACTTGCTGTGACCATACGCCAATCAAAAAGGCGCTTCGCGACTTCACGCTTCAGATATTCTTCTATGAGTCACCTTGAATCTCCCAAATCCTGATCTCCGAAGTACTTTGAGACATCACGTTTCACGACCTCGGGACTTCGCGCTTCGCGATGTCAGAAGTTAGATCACTTCTTTTCTTCGAAGTCTAAACTCCTGAACTCCGAACTAGATCAATGATCCACAATCCTCTATGATCCGACGGTCCAGAATTACTTCAAGACTTCATGCTTCGTGATGTCTATGGGCTGCTTGATGCATTTCTTCCAATTCATGATTCTGCAAATCTTCTTATCTACTGCCACGTTTCCTTCCCAACACCAACGAATAGGATTTCCTCACGATTTCGGACTTCGCGATTTTTCGCTTCTATTGTGCACTATAAAAGAATTAAAGCTCATGCACTTACCTCTGGATCCAACGATGATTGGTCCACGTGCTCAGATCTAATTCCTGAGATATGTTCTCCTCCTCTGCGCGCTCATTCCTCTTGTTTGGACTCTGATCCAATGGTCCAGATTCTTCATAGTGCTCGATCCGACGACCACTATCGCTCCTCCTCCCGAGCTTACGATTTCTTTCGACTTAGAATATTTTCTAAGTATTCAAAGGTTTCAGCCTCTGAACCTTCTTTTGTGAGACCAATTGAAAGGTCTTGTCTTTGCTTTTCCTCCTGAGCTCTGTCTTCATATAAGAGGACTTATTCCGGTGCTATCATCGCTGCTTTCTTATTTGCCATAATCACTGCTATTCTTGCCATAAATTACAAGCACACTCTTCCTGTAAACATTCCATTGGAACATATATTCATACTATTTGATGGTTGTTTGCAGCTTCTTCCGAGTTCTCCAATTCCACACCCTTGCATTGAAGAATTGTAAAGTGTTTTGACAATCAATTTCTCTTTCGACCTCACACTTTACTAGGAAATTTGTTACACATAAAAATGCCACACTTAAGTACCTCACCCTAAGTGTCGCAAGTGTTTTAAAAATGTCATATTCACCTTTCTAAGTGTTGCATACACCTTGACACCATGAAAGAACATTTGTCACAATCCCTAGTCAATGAGGAGGAAAAAGACATCATATGAAGGTCAAAATACTACGTGCACATGAATTGTTTATTAATATTCATAAAAAGAAAATTAATTTAGTGTAAGAGTCCACCCCACATTTAGTTTCCTAATCTCAAGGAGAGGTTGAGAATCTCATGAATCCTATATAATGAGGTATTTCCATGGAGAAGGGGACTAGAAAAGGGGAGAAAGGAGGAATCTTGGAGATATCAAACTTATGATCATGGGATTCTTGCAAGGGTCTAGACAAGGAGAGATTGGAGGAGTGATGCATCATCATTCATGTTTGTAAGTATTCTCTTTGGGTTCTCATTTTAATATACTTGGCCTATTTCCTTCAAGATTGTGTATTCTTGCATGTGCTTTTCTACTGTTCCTTCAATATTTGTAGATGAATTTGTTTGATCTAATCTTGTAGAGTAGGATTTATTTGTTTCCATTTTCTGTCTATTGCATGGCATGTATCAAGTTATGCTAAGGAGTTTGGAGATCAATCTCAGATTGGAAGCAACGAGGAAAAACTTTGAAAGTAGGTGCATCACACATTTTCTCCTTATCTCTCTCTCTTTCCATTTTGTTAAAATAAATTCAAAGGGATGTTAGTGTCCAATTGTGTTTTTTTGTCTTGGTATTAGGGGTCTGTAATCCAAGGGAAAGTTCACCTGTCCACAGAGGAATATTTCCGTAAAAATCCCCCAAGGGTTGGTTTTTGGAAGGTCCCTTTATCCACTAGTTTTCCTTTTGACAACATATACTTTCTAGGGGCATGTTCTTTGTTTCTAAGTCTAGTCGTTGTCCTCACTTTTTCCCATTTACAATGATAGGACCTAGATTGACCACGTGGGATTCCCCCCTTTGCTTATTTTTCTAGGCCTAAAGAGTGGAGTGAATCATATAGGTGACATGTAGTGATTCAATTGATAATATCCTTGAGTTTTTCCCTCACAATAAGGCTGTAATTTTCTTTTAGGGAGTGTTTGAGCGATAGCATTTTGGCACCTTTTCCAGGGATAAAATTCATTCCTTGGTTATTAAAAGTTTTGATTCAACAATATTTTGATGAGTACGATCAAAAGATTTTCATTGACTCACCTAGCGACTCCATTAAAGGGAAGAAGACCAATTCCCTTAGAGAATTTAGATATTGGTTGCTTGTAGGGTGAAGCAAGCATCAATGTTGGCATTCATTTGATTATTCACCCTAGTGACTCCACTTTGGTTGGAAATGACTCTATGGGAATTTCACAAACAATATGCTACTATTGGTGTTAAAGGAGTTCTTGGATACCCTAATCATTACTCTCTATAATGGTTAGCATACTTCCCAAAATATGATGGTGATACTTCATTAGCTATTCCTCACAGTGTGAATTTTCAAAGATATATTTTAGAGATCAATGAAATGCATGAGGATGTGATGAAGACACTTTGTTTATACTCTTTGGGGATTAAACAAAGTGATTGGGTTAGATATTGTGGGGCTCCAAAAAGTATAACTTACATGGCTCTTTTATTTGAGCTTTTGTTTAAACGTTGTGGTCCTCCTTTTCAAGATTATAAAAGTTATCTTAATGACCATATAGTTACCTTACAAGAGAACAATGAGGATGAAGTGGTTTATACAATTGAAATTTAGGAAACATTAACTTTGTCTATTGATCAGGATCAAGAAATTTAACATAATGAACAAGACGTACTTCACAATCTCATTGAGAGTTGAGGACATGAAGAGATTCCTTCTTCATCCTCCATTTTCGAGGAAGAATCACTTGTTGTTTCTCACATAGAATATAAATGGTTTCATGATCCCATGAAGGAAAAATTTTTCCATTAAGGATGCAATTTTGGCCATGATTGTGTGGAACAACCTTGTGATTCTATTGGTGGAGAGAACCTTGATGAAAATATTGAGGGTATGAGCAATATTGAGGGTATTGATGAAATTATTGAAATTTATGATCAATCCTTTGAATATTTTGAAATGGGCGACTTTGACGAAAAATCCATAGTCATTCCCTCATGCCTAGAGGAAACTATTCACATTCAAAGACTTACATGGGACACACGATGTTTTTTACTTTGAAGGTGATCCCATCTATGATACATACTATGAGGATGAATTCAAGATAGATGAGCTTGAGAACTATGAAAGGTTTAACTCAAGAAGTTTTGATGAAATATTTAATAGTTCAAATCCTCATGAGAATGAAGTAATTTGTTTCCCTCTGAAAAGGATGAACCATGAAGGGGCTATTCTAGATATGTAGCATTTATTATCTCATAGATTACATTTGAATTGTAAGTATCCTCATCCTTCTACCCCGTATTTTAATTGAAAGTATCCTCATCCCCCTTTCTTAATTTTGACTCATGAGTACTCTCCTCCTTTACCTTTGACCAAGAGTGACATGGAAATTCAAAAATTTCCATTCAGATCCTAGTTAGAGCCGCCTTCAAAATATTTCTTCCTTGATTTGTCGAGTAAAAACAATGAGTTGAAACATTCATTTGATTTCATTAATCCCATTGATCTTTGTATGGATGAAGTTTGTGGAGGTACTAACCCACCATGGTACATTTTGGACCTTATAATTCATGAATATAATATTTACTTCATTCCAAACTTAGGAGTGACCAAAATTCCACCTTGCATCCACCAAATCATTAATATATCCATGTTTTGGTTTATAACCAAACATAAGGGAAGAATTCAAATTGTGGATGACCTTCTCAAGTGGTTGCATTGGATATTTGACTTTAATTAGCAACCACTCTTCTTAGTTATTTTGTAGGAATAGGTAAAGAATAAGTTCTTTGGAACATTAGTTTAGATATTTGAGTGTTTCTTTTCTTTCATTGCATTATAATAAATTTCATTTATGTATTTTATTTACTTAGAATAGGTTTCATTTCATAGTATAGATGCATATTTACTTTACATTTTTATCATAGTCATATTGTTTTAGACTTAAAAATGTAAAAAAATTCATTTATGTATGGATTTTGTAGGTCTCAAGGGTGGTAGATTTTCCCTTATCTAATATTTCCCTAAGATATATGTGCAAGCTACAGGTCCAAATTCATGATTCTGAACTTTTCATACACTCTATCCATGTGAGTGCATGTCCCCAAGTAGGAGCCAGATGTTTTCCTTTTTGGTAACTACCTTTAGAGGCACACCCATTTGGGTCTAATGTTTCTATATTGATGAGGTTCCTTTTCCATATTATCAGATATAAGATTGTCCCTCCACTGCATTCCATCATTACACATATTAGTGCTCTTGATATTGATTCTTAAGTGGTATATCAGTTCTTGTGCTACATACTTTTGATCACATATGTGCTAGCATATGATAGTTAATTTCTTCAGTTGGTATTATTCTATATGTGGTTTCCTAGCTTAGAAGTGGTGTTGATAGTTTTTGACTTTTTTGTGAAAGTGCTAGATGTTAGATTTGAACTTTAAACATTTCTAACTAAGTAAAAATGTTATCTTTTTACCTCTTCAACCATGGGGGGGGTGGGGGGGCGGGCATAATTGTCCTTGGATATGTGTGCCTTATTTTAGGCCAATAGGTACTACTAGGAGTCAAGGTGGATAGCGTACCCATATCATATGCATAGTTAACACTTTTTTATGGTTCCCTTACACTATCATCTCATCCATATAAAAATTTACATCCCTCCACTTGTGAATAACCTATCAAATGTCATCCAGAAGGTCTTATCAAAATAATCAAAGAAGAAATCAAGGAAAGCCTAAATTAAATAAATCTAGAGAGAAATGTTGAGAGGTGAAGAGCAAAGAAAAAATATATACTACAATTAAAAAAGGCCCACCCCCTAAAGTTCTAGTGTTGAATGCATATCTCAAGAAAAAGGACTAGGAAATTGTAGACGGGCGAAAATGACCGTCCGTCAACTGGGAGAGTGGAACCGGTCCGGGGTTGTCTAAATAACCCAAGCCGTTTGGAATGGACCACCCTGATGAGTTTAACGGCTCCGTTGGCCGCTCTAAGGTCTCCTAAAGAAACCAAAGAGAAAGATTGATTTGAGCTAAATAATCTAAACTAAGGAAACTAGAAACTAATAAAACAAATAAAGGAACTAAAATACTAAACTATAAACTATG
>ML805902.1:240099-258839 GCA_009831015.1 Picea engelmannii
TTATGTAACCGAGCAAATCAATAATGTACAGAGAGTAATATAAATGAGGAAAATATACCATCACAGCTGCTTGGCCTTATGTCAATTTTGAATTGATAATTGCAATAGCAGACTCGACAGGTGGGAGGGAGTTCTGAAGAACAAATCTGAAGAAAGGCATTACAAACTCAGAACGCATGTTCCAGCCACTGAAAAAAAATGACCTGGAAAACGAGAGCTAGATCTCCGAATCCACTCAATTTCTGAGGAAATCGTCCGCAATGAGGGTAAAGGGGCTAAAAAAGGTTCTGGGTTTTCAACCGTTCGATCTGATTCAACACCATATTCCCAGAATCATTCACGCAAAAACGTGACTCTGGGAGGAAATTCGGGGCAGTTTTCTCTGGCAAAATGAAACCATCACCAACTCTGAACACCAGTGGGGTTCAATTTGCCCTCCAGGAGCCAAGAGATAACACACCAAGAGCTGGGATAAGGGACAAGGGTTTGAACAGAGTAGGCTTAGAGATTCTCCCAAAAATCAACAGAGATAACCTTGGTAAGAAGGCAAGCATCAATGCAAAGTGTGTGAGGGTGATAGAGTTTGCTTCTGCCATGCATAAGAGTTATTGCCAATAGTACCACCGGTCATTCAATGTAAAATCAAACCCACAAATTAACCACGCACCATGTGATAATTCAAACCATTAAATCCAAAATACAAATGTTTCACCAATGTGCCATGTGTATAATCAAACCTCACCATTCAATATGACATCAAGCTCATAAGTGAACCATGCTCTTTTGCCTAATCAAAGTTTATAAACATTGCAACAAGAGATTTCATAAAATTTATAAGTCAAGAGTTTATAGTAATAAGGATCATACCATATAAAAACTTTAGATTCACCATGACCCCTATGTAATCAAGTATAATTCATCAATCAACATACTCAATGCCTTAGCAATTTAATAAGAAATCAAGTTGCACAATCAGAGTGATAACAAGCAAATGTACATAGTTCGAAAAACAAACCAAAGATAAGTACCAATCAGAATATCAATGAGTAAATCATGACAGTCCAAAGAATGATGGGGGATTTTTTTACGCTTTCAGTCGTGAAAAATAAATCGAAACCAATTTGCAAATGTCGCATGAAATAAAAATATCTTATGTTTGCAAAATGCGACAGAAATTTGAAGTCCATAGACATAGGTGTAGGCATCTTTAAGGGCAATTGAAAAAATTGAATTGGCTGCCCACAGAAATGAAAGAAAATAATGTAAATGGATAAGAAAAAGGTGTTGAAGTAGTACAATTAGAGAAAAAAGGCTCCCTATCAAAGGTTGCTAGCAAATAAATTGAATACTCCTAGCCAAAAAAGGGCTAATTGGATCGGTAATAGACCTAAGACATTAGTTTTTGATTTTGAAGGTTATATCATAAGTTCTTTCCATGTCCCCTTCCATAAATTACATCGCCTTTACCTATTTGTAACCAAGGCACCTGGGAAATACCTTATTTCCTAGGTGAAAGACATGTGTAATAAGGGTGAGGTTGTTCCACCATGGCTTGCTTAGGTAATTTGGTAAAATGATCTTATGTTATTACTGCTGAAGGGAATTATCTATGCTAATGTGCCCAACAACTTGTTGGAGTCTTGATTCATCATTATAGGTTGGGTGCTACACATTGGAGCTTGAGTACTTTACCTTGGGATCTATGTCAGCATGGGCACCACATCACCAAGGTGTCCACCTCAACATTGTAGAAATTTTAATACAAATTATATATTTCATGGATTCTCCTGGTCTAACAATTATATTCCACTGTTAACTGCAGAATTTAAAACACGATCCCCAGTTGCAATATCAAGAAGAAAGATCAATCACACATAACATAGGTGTTTTTCTGGGAAAGCATAAAGCTAAAAACCCCACTATAATATATTATATATATCATGGATCATGAAACAATCTCATACAAAACTCTAATCCAAGATCTCTCAGTACAATACAATCGTCTCACACTGTCATACAAAAATCAACAAATACATGTGCCAATTCTCTGCCTCCAGACAACCTACCTCCTCTGCGCAATCCCTGCAATGAAAAACGTACAAATGAATTAAAATTCCTCTTTCCTAGGCCACAGATTGCTCATGGGAACATCCATTGTGTGTGTGATTGCATCAGTGCACTTGACTAAAATCACAACTGATAGCCAAATTGTCCCTTTCACCTGTTATCTCAACTGGGTCTTCATTGGATCTGACATGCATGTAGTTAACAGTGGTAAATCTTCAGTTTCATGTGAGATAACTGATTGTGAATTAATTAATAATTAATTCACTGAACTCTCACTAGTGTAAGTTTAGTTACAACTAGTAACACTGAGCTTCACTCACTTAACTGAGTTAAACTACTTTACAACTCACATAACTACACTTATAATTCTGTTACAACTCCAAATCACTCAGTTATAACTAATTCGATTTTCCTGTCCCACCAGTCAACCTTTTAACTTGAATTTCCTATAGTTAACTGATTTTCCATTTCAGTTAATTATTTCAAGTAATTATGAGATAATAGATTAATATTTATTGTCCAATTTATTTAAGGGAAAAATAAATTAGACACACATTTCATGTTGACTTTTCAACACTCCCTCTCAACAAGAAAGGGATTATCCTTCACCCTAATCATATCTCTATGGTATTCAAATTTTCTCTTGGTGAGCGCCTTCGTTAGAATGTCTGCATACTAATATTTCGTAGGAATGTACTGAAGCAACATGATCTTCCGTTGCACACAATCTCTGAGATGATGATACCGAATATCTATATGCTTAGATCTATCATGAAACACATGATTAATCAAGAGTTGAATGCAACTTTGACTATCACAATAAATAACTGTCATATCTAAATGAGAACCAAACAAACCAACCAAGATCTTTCTAATCCAGATAGCCTCACATGCAGCTTGAATCGCTGCCATGTATTCCACTTGAGTGCCATGGATCTCTGTTTCCTGTTGTACCAAGAAACATCTGTAGATCCG
The DNA here is from genome assembly GCA_009831015.1 of Picea engelmannii. NCBI lineage: Eukaryota > Viridiplantae > Streptophyta > Pinopsida > Pinales > Pinaceae > Picea > Picea engelmannii. The sequence continues at coordinate 243,142 of ML805902.1, forward strand.
ATACTAAAGATCCCCCCTGATGTGCTCTTTTTGTCCGTTGGGCTGCCCGCCCAATTTTCATCCATGAAGCCATGCAACTTCACCTCATCCGTCTATCTGTACCATAATCCATACTCAGATGTGCCTCTCAGGTATCTCAGGACATGCTTACCCGCCTTCCAAAAGAGCTTCGTAGGCTTAACCATTGCTTGACTCAGCTGGTTAACTGCATAGAAAATGTCTGGTCTCATGTTTACTAAATACATTAGCGAACCCAGTAATTGTCTATAGACAGTAGCATCCACTACCTCTCCAGAAGTAGCATCCTCTTTCCTCCAGTTTCCTGGGAGAGGAGTATCCATGGGTTTGCAGCCCTCCATGTGAAACTTACCCAATATCTCCCTTGCTTACTTGCCTTGAGACACAAAAAGTTCACCATCTCACTGCCATATTTCCAATCCATGGAAATAATGAAGACGACCCAAATCCTTCATCTCGAACTCCTTTGCAAGGTCCTCCTTGCATGAGTGTATCAACTACTCATTACCAGTCAGTATTAAATCATCAACATAAAAAACAATGACTCAAATCTTACCCTTGTAGATCCATCTCGAACCTACCACTGATTTGTCAACCGATCTTGAGACAATTTCCCATGCACTTTTTTTGACAATGGAGTCATACTCCTCCACCATTGCATCAACCCAAGTGGGATCCTGCACCACTTTCTGAAAGGAATATAGTTTAGTCACAATAAATTTTCTCATGAGAGCCATGTATCTAGTAAATCGATCATGAGACTATATCTGTCTGCGCTATGAAGTAGGTGCTTCTACATTATGTGCAACATTTAGTCTCAATCTATTAGCTTCTGTGGTGTGCTTTCTGCCATTTCTGATGGATGGATCTGCATGAGTGGCTTCCTCCAATCCATGAACCTCCTCATGTGGCTGATCCACATCTTGAGACTCATCTTTGGGAACCAACAGTTCCTCCTCCACATGCAAGTCTAGCTCCCTCTCAAGCGACAACCGCATGGTTTTCCCCTCATCAAATTTTATATCTCGTCGCATAACAGTCATCTTACTGTTATGAAAATACACATGATAATTATGGGGTGTTTCTGTGTACCCCACAAATATCCCAACTTCAGTAGTCGGTTCCAGCTTCTTCCTGGCATCCTTGGTCACATGCACATAAACAGATGAGCCAAAAATCTTAAAATGAGAAACATCAAGTTTCTTACCAGTGAAAGCTTCTTCAGGTGTACTCACGCCAAGTACTCTATGAGGACAATGGTTTTTCACATAAACCACACTATTGCATGCTTCCACCCACAAATGCATTGGTAGGCCCTGATCATGCAACATCGCTCGTGCTGTGCCCACGATCATTCTGTTCTTCCTCTTCACGACCCCATTTTGTTGTGGGTTATGAGGCGTTATGAGTTCTCTTCGAATTCCTTCTTTGTTGTAGAAGTCTTTTAATTCATTAGAGATGTATTCTCCACCATTATTTCTCCTCAGAGCCTTCACTTGCTTCCTCGACTCTTTCTCCACCAATGCTTTAAACTCACATAAATTTGAGAATGTTTGATCCTTCTTCTGCATGAAGAAGATCCAACATTTATGAGAAAATTCATCAACAAAAATAACATAATACCTATGTTTTTCTATTGAAGCAACCGAGAATGGTCCACACACATCTGTGTGAATTCTCTCCAGGATCACCGAAGCACGATTCTCCTTTTCATGAAAGGTGGAATTTACATACTTCCCCATGGTGCAACCCTTGTGCTGATCTAACTAAGAAAGTGTTCCCATTGTAAGTCTAGTAGATATTTGCTGCATGATCTTCAAGGATCCATGATGAAGATGGCCCAATCACCTATGCCATAATTCACCCTCATCTCGACTCACTACTTTTTATGCCTTGCCCATCATGGCAGCGCAACCATCTACCTCTAACATGTAGATATTCTTAACTCAAATCCCTATCCTCTTGACTTGACCCATTGTTTATGTCACATAAAATCTTTTCCACCGCTGAAAACAATGTCATAGCCTTTTTCCTCCAACATTATGACTGAGACTAGGTTTTTCTTCAGACCTGGAACATGCATAAAATTTTTCAATTGAAATGGTTTACATTACTCCCTATGAAAGGTAATGGTACCAATACCATTTGCAATGTATCATCCATTGTCGCCCATCTCTATATTCATTTTGAGATCTCTCTCCTCCAAGTCACTGAAAAACTTCTTATCTCCCGTCACATGGAAGGAATCGCCACTATCCAAATACCACACTGATCCTGATGCACTTGATTCCATGTATGCAATCAAAGAGAAGTCAAGTTCAAATTGCGAGACAAGGGCCTCACCATTTGCAGATCCAACAACCTTCTTGTTCTTCCTCTTCCGCGGACAGTTAGTAGCGAGATGCCCATGTTCGTGACAGTGAAAACACTTCACTTTGGTAAAATCCAGCTTCTTGACTTTAGAATCAGATTTTGAATGGAATTTCTTCCCCTTCCCTTTCCTTGCCTTAGCATCCAAGGCACAATCCTCTTCATCATCATGCTTTGATGAATATCCATCTCTGATGTTCCACCTAAACTCCTCCTGCACTAAATCTGACCATAGTCGTTCCCAATCTGACAAATTTTCCCTTCCATTGACAGAGTCTTGATAACTGTGCCAACTCTTGGGAAGTCCTAGGAGAGACAAGCTCACCAAATCATCATCAACAACTTTTATTCCCACACTCCCCAGTTCATCTTGACATTGGACAAACTTCGTGAGATATTTTGGAATGGAGTCGCCCTTCTCCATCTTGATCTTCCTGAGTTTATCTTTGAGTGCCAATTTCCTATGGTCACTGCTGTTTTGGAATAGATATGTCAAAGTATTCCACATTTCATGTGGTGTGTCTTTCCCATAGAGACTTGAGACAATGTGGTCTCGTACTCCCTCCAATAGAATCCTCCTCGCCTTTGCCACTTTCTTTTGCCATGCATCAAGATTTGCAGCGTCTACAACATCTGGCTTAGGAACATATTTGTCAATGAATTCCTTAAAGCCATTGTCTTTGAGTATTGCCTCCATCTTGTCCTTCCAAGAAATTTAGTTTGAGCTGCCCTCGAGTGCATACTCTAACATCAAGCCATTGAAAGCCATTTCGATCATCAATCAGCTGTAGCACCAAGAAAGTCTTTCTGCAAATTTGAATTCTATCCAATCACAAACTCAACTTCTACAATATTTTGTCCTCTGATACCATGTAGAAATTTTAATACAAATTATATATTTCCTGGATTCTCCCGATCTAACAATTATATGCCATTGTTAAATACATAATCGATTCTACTATAAATCTACGAAATTTAAAACACGATCGCCAATTGCAATATCAAGAAGAAAGATCAACCGCACATAACACAAGTGTTTTTCCGGGAAATCCTAAAGCTAAAAACCCCACTATAATATATTATGTATATCATGGATCATGAAACAATCTCATACAAAAATCTAGTCCAAGAGCTCTCAGTACAATACAATCGTCTCACACTGTCATACAAAAATCAGAAAATATATGTGCCAATTATCTGCCTCTAGACAACCTGCCTCCTCTATGCAATCCCTGCAATGAAAAACTTGCAAATGAATTCGAATTCCTCTTTCCTAGGCTACACATTGATCATGGGCACATCCACTGTGTGTGTGATTGCATCAATGCACTTGACTGAAATCACAACTGATAGCCAAACTGTCTCTTTCACCTGTTATCTCAATTGGGTCTTCACTGGATATGACATGCATGTAGTTAATAGTGGTAAATCTTCAGTTGCATGCGAGATCACTGATTGTGAATTAATTAATAATTAATTCACTGAACTCTCACTAGTGTAAGTTCAGTTACAACTAGTACAACTGAGCTTAACTCACTTAACTGAGTTAAACTACTTTACAACTCACATACCTACATTTATAATTATGTTACAACTCCAAATCACTCAGTTATAACTAATTCGAATTTCCTGTCCCACCAGTCAACCTTTTAACTCGAATTTCCTATAGTTAACTGATTTCTCATTTCAGTTAATTATTTCAAGTAATTATGAGATAATAGTTTAATATTTATTGTCCAATTTATTTAAGGGAAAAATAAATTAGACACACATTTCTTGTTGACTTTTCAACAAGAATTTCATATCACATGAAGTATCATAACAATTTACTTTGGTTATCTAACACAAGTGAGGGGTGTCCCCTTATTAAGACCATTTTCATACATGGGACTTTATGGATGTATTATTGAGCTAGTATGTTACATGCACATGTATGAACATTACTAGACTAAGATTTCTCTCTCATTACATGTTTATATATGCTTCTAGAAGGATTTCTTTATCTTATTTGATCAAATAAACACATGCAAAGTCTAAGAGAACCTTCTCTCTCCTCTCCCTCACATGTGGGAGTTTTTTTTTGTATTGAGGCTTCTAGAAAGGGGGTGCGAGTGGTTTTGACCTCCCTTTGACCATCACATGTTGGAATGGATAAGATTTGATGGAGCACTCGAAGAATTTGACCAAATAAATTCACAAGTGGATAACTACTAGAGGAGCACAACTTTTGAGCTCACATGTGTGGAGGAGTTAGTTAGAAGTTGGAAACCACTTTTTTTTTAGCACATGGTATTATGCGCACATTGTATTATATAATCATTTTGAGGAACCTCTTCTTCTATAAAAGAGGTTTCTCTCTTCATTTTGTTTCGTTGGGAATAAATTGAAGACTTCTTGGAAAATGTTGGTTTGAGTTATTCTATTTTCTTGATAATTTTTCTTCCTTGCTCATATTTGATGACAAGAATATGATAAATTTTCAATGAGCTAAAGGCTTTGCTAGAGGATCAATCAAACAAAGTATGACTATGAACCTATCTTATTTCTTGTGTATGGTTAGATTTAATTTATGTTATTGAAGATAAATGTTTAGGACTTTGTCTTCTCAACATAGGGTTAAGTTAATCTCTCTCACATTCCTTTAAGGTTTGATTCATGTACACAATCCAACCATGTTTGGAGTATTTCCTGGTCTTTTTTGTCATTATTTGAAGATATTACATGCTCACTTTCCGGTGTTGAATATCTCATCACTTCTAGAAGGTAATGTTTTTTCCAAGAAGATATAAAACCCATCACCCAATGGTAGGTAGTGACCTTCATCCATTATTTAATCAAAAATAAATTTTATCTACACATTTTCTGTTTTTTTAAGCTATATTTTGTATCCTTACACATTTTTTTGCAACTGGCTTATTTTTAATCTGCTCATTTCTAACTAGTTGTTGAGGGATTGAAGTGTTCTCTTGCCATCACCCTTTACTATCAAACCCCGAGGTTTCATTTCCTTATATTGCAAGTCTGATATATCTATTGGAGTCTTAGCTATATCTCTTGAGTTGATTTATGCACTGGTTGAATCTGTAGGGTTCAAGGTTTAGATAAGAGGTATATACTCCATTTTTCAGAGGAATTTACAACCTATTATTTCTCCATATTTTATTTTCTTCTAGACCTTCATCCAATCTACCCAAACGACCTCATTTTTTTCCAAATTGTTACCCTTTCTTAATTGTTCATTTCCCTCACCATCTTTGTCTAGAACTGTAGGTTTTTTCTAGAGTTATATCAAGGACATATGCACTATTTGGAGGGTCATTCCATGTCCTTCTGGTTTCAAATTTTTCAAGCTCTCTAATCCTACCTAAATATGTCCAAAAAATTCAATTTATCCCTATATTGTTGTCGCTTTTCCACTAATTACACCCATGTAGCCTACTTTCAAATATGCAGAGTGTTTGTAGAGAGCATGTGCGCCCTAGTTGAACTTGCTTAGACTTTGTTTTCCTCCATTCTTGATAGGTTTCATATCCACAGGTAGTCCAATCTCAAATCCTTTACAATGACCTTCCAAATCCTCTTAGTGTTACCTACACTTCTCATATGGTTGGTTGATTGATCAAATATGATTTATAGTCAGTTGTATGTGTTACTTGCTAATCTAGTCTATTTTCATTGTTTGCTTAACTTTGGGCACCATTGGAGCATTTCTAGTAATAAAGATTCAATTGAAAAATAGATTAAGGTAAATGTGATTAGAGTTATAGTTGGTACACACATTTTACAATATGGGCCTTAATGTGATGATTTGAGTTACTCAAATACTTGTTGATATATTTATGTTAACTATTGATTATGGTGTTGCAAACAATGGTAAAAAATGGGTGCATGCATATAAATTTGATTTATTTCCTATATTACATATGAACATGTGCCTTTGGGTTGGATACCTTATATTTTCTACAACATTATATGGGATGTTTGTAATGAATCACCGTTAAAAAAATATTTGCTAGCATTAATGGTTGTACCACATAATTGACCATTCATAAGGCAACACATTTTAATTTCATACTCATGTAACTCCAATAAATTATCACAACAATCCATTTATGTCACAGTTAATATTTACAGTTGTTTATATCTGATGTGCTCTCAAAAATGTGGTTTGAAAAAATTACATGTTGTAATAATCCTTCTAATTTGAAATTCATACTTTTCGTGCTATTGATTATTGACCATGGAATGCATTTTGCGAACAAAGCATTATTTCCGCTAGCTCACCAAAATCAACCCTTTCATTAATCAATAACCTTAAACCAAAAATTGATCTAAAATTATTTATAAATTTTTTTCATTTGTAGCAAACCAACACTAGAATAGGATTTAGGGCCTTGGTGTAGGTTGGAGAGGAAATTCTCCAATGCTGTAAAACAAAACTAGAAGTCACTAGTGAGAGATAAATCCATTAGTATCAAGGAGCACTCATCGGAAAGATCCTCTCACAATAGAGTTAAGAAAAAGGTCACACTTAGATCAAGTGGGGTGATATCCACTCTCTGTTTGTTCTGGTGTCTATGGAATATTATGTGTATGGGGATTTCAGAAGTGCAAGGCCCTCTGGGTGGCATCACTTCTTACAATTTTTTTGATGAAAAGGAATGAATATCCTAATACCAACATTTTTTAATCTTGCTAGGCTAAGGAAAGATAGTCGGGATTGTTGCCCTATGTTTATATCCCTTTTACAAAAATATCAATTAACCTTCAATAAATATATACTTGAGATTAATGTTGTATTTTATGTTTTGTTATGGTAAAGAAAAGTAAAATATTTATATCAGAAAATATAAAATAAGATCATACAAATAGTCCAAAATGAGACCTCAAAAGCCATCAAGTGATTTTATTCATTCAGTTTTGGAACACTTCCAAATACATTCTTTCATATCCAGAATGGGTAAGGACCAAGAAAATACTTAGAAGTCAAAGGTTACATCGCCACAAAGATGAATGGTGTCTTCCAAGTAAAATTGAGACTAAAAATAAATGAATTGTTGGCACAGGGGCAGACCCAGGGTTCAACGCTACAACAACGCACCAACAAAACCCTAACTACTGGCCCTTTCAGAAACACCTGCGAAGCAGATGAAGTCTCACCTGAGGTAGAGGCAGGGGTGGTTGCAGGACTCAGGTGTCTACAACCTTAGTTGGGATGCAGATATGTGATTGTAATACTTAACAGAGCACTTAGCACCGACAGTTCATCAATGTTCAACCACTGTCTACTTCGCAGATAAAATAGAGCATCACTTCATTCATCCAGATCTGATGTATCTAAGCACTTTCATAGAGAAGAAGGTTAGATCTGATAGATTCAAGCACTAAGCACATTCACATGGGTCAGATCTAGCATCCATATACATCATTAACACAAATCATAAACATATTTGTCTATCTATATCAAAGCACTAGCAAGTAAAGACATAACACATCAAGACATTACACAAAGAATAGCAACACAACATATACGTGGTTCACCCCCACCCTAGGGCTACGTCTACCAACTCTTCTTCTTTATTATCTTCTTCAATAGGTTACATGCACAAAACCTCAAAACCCTACTCTGCATAGGACATGAGATCTGCACAGCTCGCTAGATCCTCCTTCCCTGAGTAGATCTAAGCACATAGCCTTCCACAACATCTTACAATAACTTTCACTTATCTCTGCAAGTCTCACATAGTATGCACAAAGCACTTACAATCCTTTGATCACATAGATCTAGCACTTAGCACAATATCACACTAACATCACATAGATGCCTTTGCACATAGAAACAACATGTAACTGCCTCCTCTTACATTGCCTAGACATCTATTTATACTTTACAAAATAGGCCTAAACATGGTAAACCCATGGGCCGACATTCCATACCCGTTACATAATCCCAAATCCCAAAAAGGACCCAAAAAGGGGCTGAGATCCCACAATCTCTTCTTTGTCTTGCGCTCCTCCTTCGACAGGCTGTCAAAATCCCAAAATACGTCAAAATTGACCAAGGATCTCCCAAAACTTGGTCAAGGGACAACATGCCCCTAAAACTCACCTGTGACTCATCCCGAGTCACTCTGATCTAGGTAGTTTTGCTTCGAAATCTTCGAGCGTAGCTCGACTTGCTTCGACTTGCTGCTTCACCTTGGCCTCCTATTCAGTGAACTCTTGGAGGACTGCATCATTCACAGGTCCCTCTAGGCGTTGTTCAACTGTAGTGACCACTTGCTCAAGTTCTTCTCCTCGTCCTTCAACCTCTGTGAACAATTGATAAGCTTTATCTTGTACAGGTTGGAGCCTCTGAGTTACTTCCATAAATGTGCTCTGGGTGGTGTGAACCTGTTGCTGGGCAGTGCGTTTCTCTTGGGAGCACTTCATTATTTCCATAGATGACAGGGGATTCAGCTGCGCTTGTATCGTTTTGGCTTGATACTTCGCCTCTTGGAGCTGTGACTCTAGTGTCTTCAGTTTTGGATTCTCAGTGAGTTTCTCATAGGTCTGGGTAGTATGATCAGTAAGTTGCTTACATTCCATAGCAAGGTCTTTTATTCTCTCAACTTCTCTTCGAGCATTTGCTTCTCTTTGATCCTGTACATCCTGTGGGGTCTCAGGCACTATGCGGAGCTCTAAGTCTACGATGTGTTGCTGTAGCTATTGGATAACTTCTGTGAGCTAGTCTACTTTTTGTGTGACTCAATCTTCTGCCTTTATTTCTATGACTGTTATAGAGTGAAGTGCTCTGCTGACTGCTTCTTTCACTTCGAGTTTCTCCGCGAGCAACTGGTCTTTTCCTTGCTATAGCTGTGCTTTTTCTTCATTGAACTTTTCTTAGAGATAAATATTTTCCCGTTCTGCAGCTTGGCGCTGCTCTATAAGTACTCCTTTCACCTGCGTCAAAGTCTGGGTGGCTTTTTCTATTTCCTCTTGTGCTTGTCGAAGGCGAGCTTCGAGTGTATCATCTAGTTAATGGAGTTGGTCTGGCTCATCTCCCAACTCTAGTTCTCCCGATGGCAGAGGCGCAATGGAGAGTACGCGGCTAGACTGAAGGGCCTGTTGTACCCCTCGGAGTTCGACTTCAATCCTATCATACATTTCTTCCTGCTTCGCTTCTTGTTTCTCTACTATCTCCAATGAAGCATCATTCAGGGTTGTGATGATGAAATCAAAATCGTCGGAGGTGAGGATGGTCTGCATCTTGGTCACGGTGGCTTTCAATTTCTTCCAGGAAGAAGGTTTAAGGGGAGAAACCTTCCTCTTATTTAAAGGGTCAATTTCATCTCTGGGCGGTGTTACTTCGCCTGGTCTTGGTTCATCTTCTACTTTGTCACCACCCCCTCAGTTAGGTGACACTGAAGGAGTCTTTCCTGAGGTGCTGGTTAAGTTTTGGACTTCCTTAGTCTTCTTCTATCTGTTGGTTCCAGGTGTATTCTTCTCTTTATGAGTGTCCTCTGGACTATCAATATCAAATATCTCTGTGGGGTTAGTGGGGATAAGGAGGTCATCAAACCATTCCTTAGTTTTCTCCTCCAGGTCTTCTTCTGTAATCTTATAATATGACTGGAGCTGCTCTTGATGTTCATATGCTCACGTTGTAATGTAGCTAAAGTGCCTATCTGCACTGAACTTCATTAGTGGTCGGAACCTCTGTAGGGAGTTCAGAGTCATGCGAGGCTTGAATTCGATGGGTCTCTTTTGCTGGAGGTAGTATGTATGAAACACAACGTTCAATTGCCACTGTTTGTTCATATCAGCTGAATACCACAAGGTAGCGAAATTCACGGCAAGCGGTTCAAACGACTCTATGTCAGGGAAGGTCTCACCTTCCAGCATTTCCCATGCAACAAATGCAATGAGGACCAGGAGCCAGTTGAAATGAAATTCATACCCTTGATCTTGTGCTTCTTGACAATCTAGTTCTAACTGGTTAACTAAGTACTTCACCCAGTTCATCTGTAGGCCATCCACGCACTTCCCTGCAAGGTCAACGAAAAAGCTAGTAACCTGCGTAGGTCGATTCTTCCTTACTAAATTTCCAGCTATCAGTTGACATGCGAGGCACATTGTGCCACTCTGGATGGAAGCTACCTTGTATCCTCTTGTTCCCTTCTAAACATTGCCATAGGTGTCCTTTATCTTTCGTGCAAGTGCACGATCTGCGACTTTCCCTGGATAAAAGTCCTACGGATCGGGTCCTTGCATACTCAGTCCTATGATCCTGTGGATGTTGGGTCAACTGTAATGTGACGGTATAACCACAAGTAGCCGCCATGGAAGCATGACAACATGAGCTTAACGCACGCGTTAACCTCCTGGTGCCTTCCAAAGTGCAGTATCTTCATTACATTGAAGAGGGTGGATTGCGCAAGGTCCATAGTCCATTGCTGAGGGATGATCTTTGAGTTCTTCCCTTTTGTTCTAGTCAGGTACTTATATGGGGCAATCATACCATAAATCTTTTGGTCTCCGAGGTTGAAGTCACTAAAATTAAACGAAGTGATCTTATCCCGCTCTTCTCAAACTATGCATATCCCCTTCGGGAGGTACACAATGACCATAGTGTACTCGAAGTCTCGTGGCACACTATCATGATTCATCGCGCCAACCAGGGGAAGAATGTAATCGAGCAATATGGATGGAATCAACTTCGCATTTCCTAGGTCGTATTTATGCTTGGTTCTGTTCTCTACTTATGGTCGATATGGTCTTGCTCCATGAGCAGATGACAGAGAGGCTTGCAGTCCTCTCGTTGATGAATCTTGTACTCCTACAGACATTAACATTGCTCTTTTAGTCATGAGGTCGATCATAAATTCTTCAACAACTCTCTCTGCAATGCTGAACTCATTTGACATACACACTTAGGGTTGGAAATCTTGGGTTCTAAGAGTAACTTAGACACTGCAATAGGATAGAAGGCAATAGCGCAATGATCACTGTGTAAACTCAACAAGTCTGTGGGCTCAAATTCACGATTAGAAAAAGTGTTCTCGGTGCATGGCATGACGGGATAAATAGATAACTTGACAATGGATTTCTTTCAACGATCGAGAAGCCTTCATTAACTCTCTTCTTTCCATTATGGTGCGGTCCAACGGTCTAGTGGTGAACCATAAATGCCTTTCTACCCATTCGGAGGGTCCGATGAATGATTATATCGTTCCCAACAACTATATTGCTTCGCCATGGTGAAGTGCCATGTGACACTATTCTGCTATCCCGGTGAAGCTCCAATTTTGCAAACTTTCCTTCTGCGAAGTTCCCTCTGGAACCTTCTGTAACTTTTTGATCTTAGCTCTCTTCTTACTTATCTTTCTATCTTTCTTTCCAGTGATTTTCGCCTTGGCATGCATTTTTCCATTTTGATTCGTATCTTCTCTTGGCACAGTTACTTCGCGTTGTTGAGATTATTTCCTAAGATTTGAGGGCGATACTTCTTCTTTATATGGGATAGGTACTTGAATCTTCTGAGTGTCCTCTAGTGTTCTTGCAACTTTGACATCTGGGTCTCTGGAGTTAGATAGCTTCGATCTGTTCTTTTGCTCTTCAATTAAGTGTGCGATCCTTCTAGTCATGAAATATTTTAACTCTTGCTTCTTCTTCGCTAAAAATTATTCTTCTTCCTTTCTTCTCGCCTGATCTCTTTCAATCAAAGGTTTTCCCAGTAACATGATAAATGGGGTGTTATTCTCAATAAATTTAATAATCTCAAAATATTCCTCTGTCGAAGTTCCATTGGCATGCATAGAAATCTAGGTGATCTTTCCACATAGGTTTATCAACTTTCCTATGAATAGTCCTATTCCTCCCAAGGAAGGGATCATAACATGCCTTCCTATAGCTTCCCAAGTTCTTTTTGTCATGATGTTCACCTGTGTTTCCTCATCCATAACATAGTCAATGTCAAAGTCTCCTATTCTTACTTCGAGGCATTCGTTTTCTTTGAATATCTCTGATAAACTGACATGTCGGTGGTCATCCAGGGTCTCTTTTATCTGTATCAATAATTTCTCAGATTCTTTCTAGGGTTTTTCTATTTCTGGATCCACCTTAGGGTTTTCTCGTCTCATGTTCATTTCTTCAAGCTTAGCAATCATTATAGGGCAATCCAATAATTCATGGTCCATAGTTTTGCAACAAAGACAACTAGGTCTTCTCCTAGGGAATTCCTTAGCAAGATGTTCTGGTTTTTTGCAACTATAATAGAGGGTTAGTCCTCTCTTTCTTTTACATGATCCCCAACCGTTCTTGAACTGCACACTAGGATCATGGTAGATAACCTGCAAAAAAATGCTTTCTAGGATCTTACATCCACTTGTTAGTCCAAACATTCTTTCTATGCATAGGTATGACATATCTTTCACTATTCTTATTGGATCTACATATATCAAACCTTCTTTCTTCTATTAGTGCCCTACTTTTCAAGCTAGGACAAAATATATCAAACATACCTAGATCCATACTTTTGAAACAAAAATTTCCACTTATCTTACTTCTATAGAGCACAAAGATTTCATATCTAGAACTTTTCACTATTCTTACCTTTATCAGAGCACATAGCTTGCAGATATTACCTCTTTTAATCAAGAATTCTCACTTTTACCTTTCTCAGAGTACAAAGCTTTCAGATCTTACCTCTTTTATTCAGATCAAACTTCTTGTCTTTAGCACAGAGCTTCACAAACTAAGTAGAGTACTGCGCACTAGAGCAACATATCTACGCACAAAGATTTCACAATTTCAGGTCAGATCTTTGCACAAAGCTTCTTCTTTCTCAGTTCCTAGCAATCAGAGGTTTAGGTCGGATCTTTGCAAAAATATTCTCCTTTCTCAGTTCCTAGCAATCATAGTTTCAGGTCAAATCTTTGCACAAATATTCTCCTTTCTCAGTTCCCACCAATCATAGTTTCAGGTCCCGACAATGGAACTGTTTGTTGGCATAGGGGGAGACCTAGGGTTCAATGCTACAAAAACGCACCAACAAAACCATAACTACTGGCCCTTTCGACAACACCTGCGAAGCAGATGAAGTCTCACCCGAGGTAGAGGCAAGGATGGTTGTAGAACTCAGGTATCTACAACCTTAGCTGGGACATAGATATGTGATTGTAATACTTAACAGAGCACTTAACACTGCGAGTTCATCAATATTCAACCACTGTCTACTTCACAGATAAAATAGAGCATCACATCATTCATCCAGATCTGATGTATCTAAACACTTATCATGGAGAAGCAGGTTAGATCTAACAGATTCAAGCACTAAGCACATTCACATGGGTCAGTTCTAACATCCATACACATCATTAGCACAAAGCATAAACAAATCTGTCTATCTATATCAAAGCACTAGAAAGTATAGACATAACACATCAAGACATTGCACAAATGATAGGAACACAACATATACGTGGTTCACCCCCACCCTGGGGCTACGTCCACCAACTCTTCTTCTTTATTGGCTTCTTCAATAGGTTACAAGCATAGAGCCTCAAAACCCTACTCCGCATAGGATAGGAGATCTGCGCAACTCACCAGATCCTCCTTCCCCGAGTAGATCTAAGCACACAACCTTCCACAACGTCTTACAATGACTTGCACTTAGCTCAACAAGTCTCACACAGTATGCACAGAGCACTTACAATCCTTTGATCAAATAGATCTAGAACTTAGCACAATATCACACTAACATCACATAGATGCCTTTGCACATAGCAACAACTTGTAACTTCCTCCTCTTACATTGCCTAGACATCTATTTATACTTTACAAAATAGGCCTAAACATGGGTAAACCCATGGGATGACATTCCGTACCCGTTACATAATCCCAAATCCCAAAAAGGACCCAAAAAGGGGCCGTGATCTCGTGATCTCTGTTTTGTCTTGCGCTCCTCTTTCGACAGGCTGTTGAAGTCCCAAAATAGGTCAAACTTGACCAAGGATCTCCCAAAGCTTGGTCAAGGGCCAACAAAAATCAACAACCATAATTTTCCACTGCCTTGACTATGCACAAAATTCATAATCAACACTGAAACTCAATTCATAAATCTAATAAGAATTTACAGAGTATCAAAAAAATATGGTCAACCTTATAAGCATGTCAATAATTTATGCTTCTTGGTCCTACTTGTTACCACGTTCAGTAAAACCCTACTATCAATAAGAAGTATTTAGCCTTTTAAGTATTTTAGAAAATGAATGGAGTAGTAATGTAATCTCATTCTAGTGCAAGAGAAAACCTTATCAGAGCTTGTGTCTCTATCCTCTCTCTCTTTGCTTGTCCCTTGGGTTCTCCTTTTATTCTCTCAAAATTAGTTTGAGTAGTTCAACTACTGTTAGTTAAGTTACGTAGATATCTTTATTTAAGTAGGGACAACTTATAATAATAATAAATAATGAAAAGGGTAAAAATAGATTTTAACTAATAGGTGGGACTCTGTAATGAACTTTTGTTTAATTATTAACATATCCCCCTTGTTCCTCCTTGAAATTAAATATAAATTCATGTCATCAAACATTCACTTAGTCATCAATATATCCCAATCATCTCATAAAAATAATTGTAAACATCCTTGTGACTCCCAAATGTTCGAATATGTTTATCAAAAATTAAATATACTAGATTACTGCTTAAGTCAAAAGTTGTCATAAACATGTCAAAATAAATATATCATCAAGCTGCCCAAAAATTACTGCTGTAGAAACATAAAAAAATAGTGAGTGATCAATCTGTCCAAACAAACCACTGTCTCAAAAAATAATTAGATATGTCCCCAACAATGAAACCAACATGCAATAACACTACTAAAATCAGATGTCATATTTCTATGAGAGGCACTTTGCCTTCATTCACTTCCTTGTGATTTTGTTACTTTTATGACCTCTAAATCCTCATTAATAGGTGATTTACCTCTTGTTGTTGAAGAAACTCATCTATAAGTGCAAGGAAAAGTTAGAGCATGCATACAATAGCCAATAAGCATCAAATAATATTTGCATAACATAACTTAGAAATAGCTTTGTTTGACAACAAACAATCATGCAAGAAACCAAGGACATACAAGGAATATCAACCCAAACATCAATTATGCCTTCAACCACTTCTTCATTCAACACAAGTAATTATCATTTAAGAACATGTGAAAATCAATGTATTTTAGGAATATGATTGGATTTGTAATGTGCGAAAAATGAAATAATGGTAAGGAAAGATAACGACACATGTCCAAAACAATTTATCTGTAAGGTCTAATTATC
>ML805903.1:10535-58411 GCA_009831015.1 Picea engelmannii
AGTCTTCTGTCTTTTTATTAATTCTGAAGCTTGTCTATGGATTAATGGTTAACTATCAATGCAACTTGGATAGGAAGGGCCCCCTGCCCAGGATTGCAGTGCATCTTCAGTTATAATAGAAAGATGGTTGTAGGTTCTTTTTTCTCAGAAATCGTGTTTAGTTTCTAGTAGTTTAATTTCAGTCCTGTTCATGAGTTGTAATGGTTCAGTTCACTTGGCATAAGAGTAGCAGAAACTTAATCATCTTTTCAGCCATTGATTTCACTTCTTCAGTTTTCACATTTAGACTGCTTAACATTCAGGAACTAGTTTGGGTATCTCATGAGATAGAGGGTTTCGATTACAGTAGAGGGTTTATCTTTTACATGCATATACAGAATAGTATCGGTTAGTACCGAGTAGTACCGAGTAGTACAGAGCAAAGTAGGGTACAGTAGCTCTTTCCAGTGAGTTTCTTTTAGCAGTTCAGAGATTAGTTTGGCATCCTTTAAACCCCCTCTTCAGCCCTTCATTTCCTGTGTCGGTTCCTCTAAGTCTACCTCCCCGGGTTGACAATTAAATGTTGATTCATATGGTATATCTGCAGCTCGACAGCCTACCCCTGAGCATTAAGCCTTGTTGTGATCTCGAGAGGAGGCAGTTAATGAAAATAGAGCTGGTGGTTGAAACCTCAGCTCAATCCATAAATGGAAGGCATCGAAGGCTAAGTTGTGGGGACTGAAACATTATCCCATGGTACCATTGTGGACATATTTTCCTACAGACCCATGTCAATCTGAGCTCACATCTGATAGAGGGATACATGCACAGTATGACAGAAGACTGCTCAGACGCAATGCTTTGAATGTAGTGATCAGATTACACTCCTGATAGTCAGGGACTAGTCTGAGTATAAATGTTTCAATTTTATATTTTGTTATGGTCATCAATTGGTTGAGTAGAGCTCCCTATCTTGTAATATTTTGATGCTAGAGTTGTTCTCTGGTTATATATCAAATTTGAGACTTTCATATTAATATAAGTCAACCTCTTTTCATCTCTCTGTAAAAATTGTGCTAAAACACTCGGGCATGGAGGATCCAGTCGAGGGATGTGATGCTATTATAATGTAGGTTTGATTACAGTGGTATCGTGACTAGTTGTAGTCAGCTCCCCTTTTATCTTATTTATCCTCACACTGAAAGGCTCGATCATGGAGGATCCAGTCGAGTTGTTTTAGTTGCATCGTGATGTAGGTTTGATCATTATGTTGTTGTGACTATGTGCCTGTGACATATTTCAGTGTCTAAAGCTTGAGTTCAAGAGAATTCTTTAGCCTAAGTTTTTATTCACCAAGTTGCTTGAAGGTCATACGTCCATAGATGACTTGTCCACTTTCTCACTAAGTCTTCCTTCTTCTCACCCTTAAACTCAATTCACTGACTGAAGTTAATGAGGCCCTCAATTCCCTGTGCATTTCCTGCCCAGTTTCTATGTTGAAATCATTCATGTGTTGAGTTTAGTCCATTTGACCTCCATTCATAAATCAAACATCCACCGAACTTTCTGATGAGTATTGGGCTTATCCTCCCTCAATCTGAGTCTGAATCTCAGTGCTAACACTATTCTCAAGTATGTTATATAAAAAAATATGCTAGAAAGACAAGATAAAAGGCCTACCTCGTCTAGACGTTCGATGAAGTCCATCGTTGAACACTCTACCCAAAGAAATACACCTACAACTACTCCTCAACAACCAAGCAAAGAAAGCATATGGTGATAATATATGATGTTAGAAAATTTAATATAATAATCCATTAACATACATAAAAAATACGCCCATGGAATAATGATTCAAATATTTGCAAGATATCAATTGGATGAGAAAATATTATTTCTATTAAGATATAGTTAGCAGAAGTGAATAAGTTACAGACTTTTGTGTCGGCATGGTTCATAACTAAGAAACTAAGTTCCTTCCATATGGGCCTCCACCACTTCAATCCTTGACCAAAGGCAATCTCATAGAAGAGAGACAATGAAGTTCTCAATCAATAAGGGAAGAGCTTGGGGGATAAACACTGTGTTCAGACTTAAAGGACAAAGCGATGTAGACTCAATGTGAAGTGAATAATTCCTCCAAAGTAACTTTTCTCTCAAAGTTGAATTCTTTCTCCTCTTTTCCATAGCTCAGAATTGGCCCCTTTATAGCCTTCAAGTGGAACTGAAGGATTGTTGGCCCTTGGTTATGAAAGGAAGTGGAGAAAATGAAGAAAAGGTAAAAAGAGAACTTCGCAGGAGACACAGTGACTATCACTGGGCTGAAGTGAGAAAAAAGAGCAAAGAAGACGGAGCGAAGTATGGGAAAATAAAATTTTTGGAAGAGGAGATCGAGGATGATAGATCAACAAGAAGAGGGATCGAGGACAACCCAAAAAAGGGAAAAATCCATCGTTGGATGCTTTGGAGCACCCGGTGAGAAGGAAAGAAAGATAGGCTGGCGAAGTCCAGAAAAAGTGGATCAAGTTGACTTAGGGTCTTAGACACCTAGCGTTTTGGTAATTAGGGTTTTGACACCTAGGTTTTGGCCTAAGGCTGTCGGTGAGGTATTGTAATGTATAAATAAAGGTCAAGAGGACCTGGGTCGGGGAGGTATGATATTGTTATTGATTTAGCTATATTGTTGTGGTGAGAGGTCATTGTATTGTGAGAGAGAAGTGTTGAGGGTGAAAGCCTTCTGGTATTGTAATATCTTCAGCTGGGTGTCAAGATCAGATCCTACAGCTGGGTGTGCAGGAAGGGGGAGAGAAAGAGAGAAGGAGAAGGAGGATCTATTGGCCAAGAGCACAGATCAGAACTGTAAGATTTATCTTAATATATCATAAGCATAGTTCTGTGGATGTATCCCTAGAGAGAGGGTGAACCACGTATATTTTGTATTGTGTGAGTGATTAATCCTTTGATCTCTGTCATTATTATACTGTTATTTACATTATTGTGTTAGATCAATATCTATAGCTGTGAAGAGTAGATATCACTGATAAGTGATATATGAATACTATGATTGTTGTTATACACGATCCACTTGATATTCCCCTAGTTGTGGACATCTCTGTCTTGAAACCCCCTCATTGCTGCTTCAGGTGAGACTACATCTGCTTCGCAGGTGTTGCCGAAAGGGCCAGTAGCTAGGGCTCATTGGTGCACTCTTGGAGTGAACCCTGGGTCTACCCCTATGCCAAAAAATGGTTCCATTGCTAGGACATGAATTTATGTAAGGGAATGTCAAGGTGGTTTCCATCGAAGACAAAGATTCAGAGATGGATAGAGGATCAAGAGAAGTACTTCACTGAAGCCCAGAAAAAGAACCCTAAACTGAGTACTGAAGATTGGCTACAAAGATACATCTTCACCGACATTCACAAGATCTTCTTTGGAGGAATCCATTAGGAGCTACATGAGTGGCTGGCTAGGTTAGCTGACACACAGTTTGAGATCATATCTAGACCTCCTGTGGTTTGGACACTGGTGTTGATCTAGAAAGTCAAGAGAGTCGACAGTGCTATATCCAGAGTTGTAGATCATTGGTTTGATAGTACCATCGGAGGGTATATCACCGAATTTGATATTGACAGAAAAGAATCATATAGTTAGGCCGAGAGATACTTATTCAAGGGACTTAGAGGAAAATTTTTGCAATTTATGAGGCTGAGAATCAAGATGCTCTTGCATGAAAACCACATCCAGAAGATACAGTAGATCGACTAGATATGAGAAGTCTAATGTTTAGAAATTCAAACAGTGACAACGACACAAAAGCAGGACATACGTGCAGTGGGAAATTATTTCGAGGAGGTCACCTTGAGAACTTGTTTAAGAAAAACTATGGAGAAGAGGATTTCTATAGTGGAGAAGAGGTAGATCTAACTGACGAAGAGCATCTAGAGCCCACCAGAATAGAAGAAGGGGAAGCTGAAGAACTGTGCCAAAGAGATCCAAAAAACTCAGGAACTACATGGACTACTGAAGTAAGTAATGTTAATTCTCTTGTTGTCCCAATAGTACCTAGTAGTCAGAATAGTTAGAACCACCAGAGTCCTCAGAGCACTGTTACTAGTAGCTCAACATCTATTTAGACAAGAACCCTAGTCAGTTCTATGGAAAATGAAATGAGACTCCCTATCTTTAGAGGACATGGATCTGAATATCTAGATCAACATTGGTTTCTGTGTGAAGTCATATGGAATATTAAGAGTATCACCAACGAATCCATCAAAAGGACCCAATTCAACACTACACTAAGGGACCGCGCGTTGAGTTGGTACATGAAACTTGTTCAAGGACTGGCACATCCTAAGCCCCTAAATGAGATCAAGAATGCACTGATTGTAGATTTTAAGAAAACTAAGTCAGAGTCACAATGTATTACAGAACTAAAAGAGATTAAACAAAGGGTAGCAGAACCTGTTTGGGAGTTCGATCAGAGATTCAAGACCCTAACAAGCCAATTAACTTTTCAGATCCCCGATGAACAGAACAAAGAATGGTTCATTGCGACATTGTTACTGCACATCAAAGTCCCTCTGATGCAGTAGAATATTGCATCATAGGCAGAAGCTTTGGAGATTGCCATGAATCTTGAATCAACACCGATGGGAGAATCTAGCTCAAGCATTAGCTAGATCATGAGCCAACTAACTAGTTTGTCTTTACAGGTCAAGGATATGAAGAACGATAAGGGAAAAGACAAAAGGGAAGATATCTAGTGTGTAAGATGCAGATCTGAAGGCCATGATAAGGAACATTGTCCATTATTTCATGAGTACTTGGCCTCAAGGGCGTCGAGCCCCTTGAAGCAAGTTAACCTACCCTGGTATAGGCATTGCTTAGGTGAGTGCTACTACATGCATAAGTATGTTTAGACACCCACAAACTTGTATTTTACATTTTGTAAATTAGTGGGGCACGATGATCAAGATTTTAGAGCTTATGATCTCATGCATGAAAGGTCGAGGGACATATACAAGATTCAAGGCAAAGTAAAACAAGAAGGAAAAACTCCACAGTACAACTCTCCAGGGAGAGTAAACTTCAATCCTCGTGGTGGATACAGAGGGTGAGGAAGAGGAGGAGGTATGGGTCAAGGCTGAGGACAAATAATCTATTACAACTGCATGCATCCAGGACATTCAGCAAGGGATTTTCAGAATCCTTGCACAACCTGTAGTTATTGTAACTCCTTCGAGCATGTCATAGAGGAATGCCCTGTGCTACTGGCTAAACTTCAAGAAAGAAAAGTATCTCAGCAGAACCCACAAATCCAATTAATCAAAGTGGAACCTCACGAAGCTTATCCTAGATTCACTATCATTACAAGAGGAGGCGCTTCTACAGGACATGATAGAGCGACCAAAGAGAAGATTGCAGAAGAATTAGGAGTCAAAAAAGCTACAGAAAATACCTAGATCTTCGATGCAAATAAAGAAAGGAAAATATTTGAGGAGGCAAGGCAAGAGTTCAAATAATATCAAGGATCTTCTTCAAAAACAAAACCAGAAATAAGAGAATATGAAACACCTCACACATTCGATCAATCTGCTTCGAATAGAGGGGGGAAAGAGGTAAGTAAACTTGTCAATTTCTTATGTATGTTTATAGACCTGCTTAAAGATGGAAAAGCTCTACATGAACTACAAAATATAGTTAAACAATATGAGCTAGGAAAGATAGACCCCCTACTGAATAGGGAAATAAACCAAATTGGTAAGAAGAAAAGGACAAATAAGGAATTACACTTGAATGCTCAGATAGGAGAGTATGAGATAGACTATGTGGTCCTCGTCTTAGGGTCAGAGGTCAATGTCATGATGAAGCAAACTTGGGCACTGATGGGAAAAACCAAGCTGATATATTCCCCTATCAGGCTTTTCATGGCTAATCAGCAAGTTGTCATCCCATTTGGATGATTAGAGCATGTCCCAGTGGACATCGATGGAGTAAGAACCTTTGCAGATTTTGAGGTAATTGAAATCGTTGATGATAGTTTCCCTTACCCCGCATTGTTAGGAATTGATTGGGCCTTCGACAATTCTATTGTTGTTGATCTAAAGAAAAGACACATGACATTTGAGAGAGCTGGCCTTAGGGTCATTGCACCTTTAGATCCAGATGAGGGTCCACGATATACAAATCCTATCAGAGAAGAAGACCACACATTTGAACTGGAAAACATCTACAAATTAACAACCAAATAGTAGGATTATATCAACCCTACTGCCAATGGAAACTTGAGATGGTGAAGTGACAACACATGTTCATCAGAGTCAGAAGAAGTGCTGGAGAATTCACAGAATCAAATGTATGAAGTATCCACAAGAAGGTGTGCTCGACTGATCATATAATTTCACTGGATTGGTACAACCATAAGTAACTTACCTACCTTTGATGGCCTGAATCCCCTAGAATCATTCTTGATGGACTTTGAAAAAATTGTACCAGCACAACAGAGGTTGTTGGCTATGGAAGAGGCCCCGAAAGCCACACCATAAATATGGTGGGGGACACATAAAATAAATATTACAAACTGGACACAATGTCGAACCTTGATGACAACGCGGTTTTCAGTGAAAGTAGGAAGCTGTGAAGTAAGATACACAGGTCGAAGCTACCCAAAGGACCATATATGAAGTTGTGAAGATGCCTGGAGTGACATTCCTAGAGAACAATGGGTACACATATTCGTCAATACACTGGATACCGCACCAATTAACTAGTACCTTCAAGCAAAGTTGCACCTCGTCACTGCATATTGGGAAGGTATGACTTAGAAATTTGTTATCACAATTTTATTTGAAAGTGAATACCCTTCAGTAGACCAAGCATTACATATTGTAAGATCTAAAGTGTTTGAAGAAGCATTTATCCTCCCTTGGGCACCAGAAGAGGATGAATGGACTGCGCCCCTCTAGAAACTGTAGATCTGCTACAACATTAATGTTGATGAAGACGATGATCCAAGGGAGGTGAATATCATAGAAACAGAAGGCTAGATATATGTGGAAGGACCAGGAGTTGAAATTCCATTCATTGGATAGCCGATAAAGATAAAGAAAGTCAATATTGGGACAGAGGAGACACCAAATATTGCCAATGTCAGATATTACTGGGACGTTGCTACCATTGACAAAATTACAGAATTATTGCATGAGTATCAGGACTTATTCCTGACCAAGTTCACTGATATGAAGGGTATAAAAGGATCTATGGGAGAGATGAGAATACCTTTGAAACTAGATGTGAAGCCACTCAAGCAAAGACCTTATAGATTGAACCTGAAATATAAGGAAAAAGTGATGATTGAGCTCGACAGAATGCTGGAAGCAGGGATTATTGAACCTGTCGAAGAGTCAGAGTGGATTAGCCCCATGGTAGTGCAAGATAAGAAGACAGGTGAGATCAGGATTTTCATAGATATTAGGAAGATAAATGATGCTTATCTACATGATCCTTTCCCTACACCATTCACAAACGAAGTGTTGGATAACGTGGGAGGCCAAGAAGTATATTATTTTACAGATGGGTTTTCAGGATACCATCAGATCCGCATCTCCAAGGAGGATTGTCATAATACTACGTTTTCCATAGAGTGGGGATCCTATGAACATACAATAATTCCATTTGTATTGAGGAATGCCCCAACCATCTTTTCCAGGGTGGTGGTTGAAGCGTTCAAAGAATTTTTTCATAAGTTTTTAGAAGCATACTTTGATGACTGGATTGTTTTTAGTTTGTTGAAAAATCATATTGAATGTCTAAGGCTAACGCTGGATAAATGCAGGCAGTGTCAAATTGATTTGAATTTGAAGAAGTCTATCTTCTTCTCACCATTTCACCATTTGGAGTATTATTAGGTAATATTGTATGCAAGCAAGGATTGTTGGTGGATCCATCCAAAATTGCAATAATAGTTTATTTT
Source organism: Picea engelmannii (assembly GCA_009831015.1). Lineage (NCBI taxonomy): Eukaryota > Viridiplantae > Streptophyta > Pinopsida > Pinales > Pinaceae > Picea > Picea engelmannii. Next base: position 18,490 of record ML805903.1, read on the forward strand.
CCACCTCCCACCTCAGTCAAACAACTGCGCACTACACTAGGACATACTGGCTATTATAGGAAATTTATCAAAGGATATGCTCATATTACTGCGCCGATGGAGAAGTTACTAAAGAAAGACTGTCAGTTTGGTTGGACAGATGAATGCCAATAGAGCTTTGACACACTGAAACAAAAGATGGTGACTATGCCTATTCTAGTCTTTCCAGACTGGAGCAAGGAATTTCATGTGCATGTTGATGCATCTTCCATTGCATTAGGAGCAGTACTAGCACAACCTAGAGAAGGGGACATTGATCATACATTATCATTTTCCAGCATGAATCTATCCACAACTGAAGTTAAATACACCACTACAGAGAGAGAAGGACTAGCCATGGTGTATGCGTTGCAAAAATTCCGCCACTACTTGTTGGGAGGACACTTTAAAATGTTTACTGATCACTCTGCGCTGAAGTAACTAGTCAACAAGCTAGTGTTGGGGGGGGAGAATCTGCAGATGGCTTCTGTTGTTTCAAGAATATGATTTTGAGATCATAGTTAAGCCAGGAAAAATGAACAAGGGCCCAGACCACCTGTTGAGGTTGGAACATGGTGAAGAACCTACCAGTTTGGAGGATACATTACTAGATGCATAGATTCTCACCATGAGAAAAATTGATGACCACTTCCCAGACATAGTCCATTTCCTGTCAATAGGAATGGCTCCAGGTGAGTACACAATTCCTCATAAGAAACAACGAGTGGTGTGAGTTGTATACTTCTCAGTTATAGTTGGACAACTGTACAAAATGGGGCCTGATGAGATACTAAGAAGATGTGTGATGGAGGCAGATCACCCTATGATCCTTGAAGAAGCTCATAAAGGCATTGCAGGAGGAAATTATGTAGGGAAAGAAACTGCGCAGAAGGTTCTGCGAGCTAGCCTTTGGTGGCCTATGTTACACAAAGGTGCTAAAGACTATGCCAGATCATGTGATGTATACCAATGATTTGGAAAGCCATCCTGAAGAGATGAAATTCCATTAGCACCATAGATGAATTTACAAGCATTTGACAAGTGGGCCATTGACTTCGTAGGACCTATAAACCCACCAGGAAAGCGCACAGGAGCAAGGTATATTATCACTGCAACATAATACTTGACTAGATGGGCCGAAGCAAGAGTAGTCAAGGACTGTAGTGCAACTACAACTGCGCATTTTATATTTGATGACATAATAACTAGGTTTGGATGCCCTAAGATCCTTATGAGTGATCAAGGTACATACTTCATCAATAAGATAGTTAAAGCCCTAACTGAAGAATTTGCATTCCACCATCAGAAAAGCACACCTTACCATCCACAAGCAAACAGAACAGTTGAATCATTCAACAAAATCCTGGAGATAACATTAACTAAGATTTGAAGTATGAACATGGATGACTGGGATTTAAGAGTACCATCATTACTCTAGGCCTATAGAACCACTTGCAAGAAATTAACAACACATACCCCCTTCAAGTTGGTCTATGGTCTGGAAGATGTTGTTTCTATGGAGTACTTGATACCAAGCTTAACAATTCTTTCATTTATAGACATGGATGATAATGGCGTTGTTCATCAGAGGCTAACATAGTTAGTCGAACTAGAAGAAGACAGATTCAATGCATGCTTCCATTAGCAATTTTAGAAGGAACGAGAAAATGCCTACCACGAAAGGAACATCAAGAAGAAGATATTCAGGCAAGGTGATTTAGTACTGGTATATGACAGTAAGTTTATCAAACACCCTGGGAAGTTCAGAATGCATTGGCTTGGACCATATGATATCGCCTATATCACAAAAGGAGGAGTTGTGCAACTGAAGACGTTGAATGGAGAATGGAAAGAAGGATTGGTGAATGGGAGTCGGCTGAAGCTGTACTATGACAACCAACTACCTTGCATCGCTTAGTAGAATCAAGGAGACAAGGGTCTAGGTACCAGGTGCAGTTGAAATTGGGTACCAGACACAAAAAATATAGTTTGCACAAGGAGGGAAAGGAGGCATAAAGAAAAAAGAAAGGGTTGCACTATGCATCCCAAATTCGAAGTAAAACAAAAGGATCAGATCTGAAGTGCCTCAGGATGAGTCACAGGTGAGTGTTGGGGGCCTTTTGGCCCTTGGTTATGAAAGGAAGTAGAGAACAAGGAAGAAAAGGTAAAAGGAGAACTTCACGGGAGACACAGTGATTGTCACTGGGTCGAAGTGAGAAAAGAAGATGGAGAAAAGTATGGGAAAAGAAAACCGTTGGAAGAGGAGATCGAGGATGATATATTAGAAAGGAAGAGGAATCGAGGACAACTCAAAAAATGGAAAAATCCACCATTGGATGATTTGGAGCACAACGTGAAAAGGAAGGAAAGACAGGCTGGCGAAGTCTAGAAAAAGTGGATCAAGCTAACTTAGGGTCATAGACACCTAGGGTTTTGGTAATTATCATTTTGACACCTAGGTTTTGGCCTAAGGTTGTCGGTGAGGTATTGTAATGTATAAATAAAGGTCAAGAGGACCTGGGTTGGGGAGGTATGATATTGTTATTGATTTAGCTCTATTGTTGTGGTGAGAGGTCATTATATTGTGAGAGAGAAGTGTTGAGGGTGAGAGCCTTCTAGTATTGTAAGATCTTTAGCTGGGTGTGAAGATCAGACCCTGTAGCTAGGTGCGTAGGAAGGGGGAGAGAAAGAGAGAAGGAGAAGGAGGATCTCCTAGCCAAGAGCGCAGATTAGAAGTGTAAGCTTTATCTTAATATATTATAAGAATGGTTCTATGGACGTATCCCTAGAGAGAGGGTGAACCACATATATTTTGTGTTGTGTGAGTGCTTAATTCTTTGATCTCTGTCATTATTATACTATTATTTGCATTACTATGTTAGATCAAGATCTATAGCTATGCAGAGTAGATCTCGCTGATAAGTGATATATGAATATTGCGATTGTTGTTATACACGATCCACTTGATATTCCCCTGGTTGTAGACATCTCTATCCTACAACCCCCTCATTGCTTCTTTGGGTGAGAGTGCATTTTCTTTGCAGGTGTTGCTGAAAGGGCTAGTAGCTAGGGCTTGTTGGTGCACTCTTGGAGTGAACCCTGGGTCTGCCCCTGTGCCAACAAGGATCGAGTCAGAATGTTTCCATTATATGGAAGGCCAAGGATCATTGATCTCCTGTCGTGACATGGAAACCCAACACCATTGTTCATTTTTGGGCACAAATATTGATGTACATAGGCTGTAGTGGTGAAACCTAGGTATACGCATGTTGTATAGTAGGAAAGGTGTGTATATGTGGAAAAAATGTATTTTTAGCTCTGGGATTTGAAAAAAGGGATGAAAATTCTGCATAGGGAAAGGGAAGAAGGCCCTCTATGCAATATTGAATAGGGTGAGGAAAATATTTCTATAACACTAAGCTCCCCTTTGGGCCAATGCTCTTATATTTGTTCCAAATATAGGAGAGAAAAATTGGTTACCACTTTCCATATATATCTAATCCAAACAATCAAACTAGAGAGAAAAATAATGTGGCGTACTTGATTGCGATGTTCATCCTCGCTGCTTCAATCTCTGGGCTTGATCTCCAAGTTCCTTAATGTAGAAACCATGCAAATACTATAAAATGAACTCTTCCTCCTACTATAGATGATTATATAAATAAAATATGTCTATGAAGACTGAAACGACAATAGACAAGAAAATCTAGAACACGTGCACTTGAAGGGAATATGCCAAGTTGATATTTATTGGAAAGCCAAAGAAGGCACTTACAAATAATGATTGATGTTGCAGTCACTTATACAGTATATCATTTTCCATCCCCTGCATGAATCTTGACATAAAAATGTTTATGCATCCTCGAGAATCAAAGGTTTGATACCTGAATTATTCCCCCCTTCACCTTGGAAATACCTTCAATATATAGGCTTGAGAGGCACAACCACTGTGATTAAATGAAGGATGTGGTTGAGGATATGGCTCCTTAAGGTTGGTATCATATCCTAATATGAGTCCATAGCATAGGGGTCAAACACAACTAATATCATCCCAAGAGATATGGCCCTTAGAAAGAGGTGGAGGATCCCATGATTCCCTCTAATAAGACTGGCACTCCCCAATAGTTGAACACAATGTGCCACTCTATAAATTGGAACTCCCTTAACATGGAAATGGGGCATAATTCCATGAACTAGAATTCCCCCAGCATGGCCCGGGGGTACCACCCTTTATAAATACCCAAAATTGGTCGAATTTTCTAGGGAAAAAGTGTGTTTCTACTGTCAAATGATGGGGATTCTTCTTCCAACATGACTTAAGGATTGTGACATTTTTTTTAATGGTGTCATGTGGTTGTGAAACTTATTAAAGTGGATGCGACACTTGGTAAGGTGCATATGACACTTTCAATAGTGCATGTGACACTTAACAAGGTGCATACGTCACTTTGCGACACGTGTGACACTCATGTGTGACATTTTGGTGTGTAACAAACCCTAGCCTCCAAATGATGTCAAGGGTTTAGAAAGTGATGTCCTAGGCCTCCAAAGGCCAATGTCTAGGTGAAAAAGGATATGATTTCATCCTCAAATTCTTTTGAATTTCCTCCAAAGGCAACATCCTCTATCCTTTGCACACAAAGGCTTTGGGGTTTCCATCCTAGGGGTTTTCAACCCCCCATGAAGGTCAAAATGGAAAAATTCCTCCATGGATAGATTTCACTGAGAAATGTCCTGCAAAGACAAACAAGTACGCCCTCCAAGGATCCATAATTCACATGTATCATTCCAAGTGAGCCACATTTAATAAAAGAACCATCCAAGCATGTGCATTAAATCCCCCCTTTTCAAACTAAACAAGTGCTAAAAGACCCTATAAAATTTTCCAAATTTAAGCATAGGAGGGTTGTCATGGTGCCCTATTGGGTAGACCAATCCCCAAGTCAAGGAACTTTTCCCATGAGGGTCTAGGCCATGTAGTTAATATGAGGTGGATGGGGGGTAATAATTTTGGGCATGCAGTTCCTGACATAACAAGGGCTCATATTGTCTCATTTATGGGTGCCTTTGTGGAGGGTGAGTTGTATCCTTCATTTACAATGCAATATTTTCCAAGCCCTTTATTTCCATTTCTTTTATTATGGTCCAAAAATTGAGTGTTATGTGAAAGGAAAGAAAAGGAGAACCGAAATACCACTTGAAGTTAGAATACAATGAGTTCCATATGCACTAGAAATTAAAAGAAATCACAAATGCATTCCCCCATCAAGCAGGATAAATACTAATTATTTTTTTCTTTAAAGGTCCTTGATTTTTATGGAGAATCATTTCATTGCTCTTGAGACCTTAGGGAAATAATATAGAAGTATAATTTATGGTTTTTAACTTTTTCCAACTACAAAACCTCTAGTTCTTTAGCGCCTTCTTCCCATGAAATGAGGTACAAGCCCTTATGGGGGTTAATGAACCCAAAGACCCAAAATATGAGGAAATAGAGTGGAAGAAGTGTGGAAAGTCACAAGTATGAGTGGGGTTGGTATGATGAACCTTCAAGGAGATCCCTTAGTAGCAACCTTTTCCCGAGGGTGACCCACTTATTAGGAAACCATGCAATCACCAAGGTGAAATGAGGAAAAAGGTATAATTTCCAAGAAAACACTTTCATAATAAAGAAGGGACTATTTTCAACATGCTCAAATTCTTCAATTATTGAAATGACACTTACCATGAGACTCGACTTGTTACCTCATGAAGCAGTACATGCTATCCTTTCTAGGCTAGGATGGTGTGGTGGACATTTCTATGTTGTTGTCGATGGATGGTGATGTGTGGTGAAGAGGAAGGGATATTTATACTAAATGTGGGCTTGGTTGTTCATTTGGCTCTCGACACTCCATGTATTCAACTTGCAGTCCTTGAGACATCATCTCCTTAGTTACCCCTAGCCCGGGGGGGTAACATTTGGCTCCTACATGGGGAGATGTTCTCACCGTAGAGTACATGAGAACCTAAACATCTCCTGGTAAGACGTGTTACTACACATACTTAAGTAATATATTATAGCATCGAGGGGTGTCTTGCTCATCCTTTATTCATATAATCAAAACTTCAAAATTTCAACTATTCCTTAAAAAGAAAAAAATTGCATTTTTTAAAAACTTATAACTAACATGTAATATGATTCAAGAAAATCAAAACAACTATGATGGAAATACAAATGTGTTGAAGGAAAGAAAATGACCTACCTATTTACCTAGTGCTATGGGGAAAATCCCCCTAATATGGGTTTAGTGATGAGCAGAGCTTTGAAACCCTAAAGGACAGAAAAAATTATATTCTACCACAAACCAAACACAACCTTATGATAATTAAGGGAAGAGAATAAAAATAGAAACGTGTACCTTAATTCATTATGACTGATGTCGATTCATTTCGATTTATTTCCATTCCAAGACCGCATGCCTCCTCCCAAAGTTGGCCTGAAAAATTGCTACAGAACAAACTATAACAACATATGCTTGATTATCAAGATTATCTAAAGAGTTAGTTATTCATGAAAAAATTTATAAACACAAACACATAGACATAAATATCTAGGGAAAGAACGTTTCTCTTTTATTAATAACAAAATTGGAGGTTACAACTTGAATTTTGTTGGCATCGCTCCACAAACCTCGCTTGGGTTCCTCTACTTTGTCTCCAAGTGCATTATTCCCAATACTATCCTCACCACCAACAAGCCAATATAAGGGAAAATCATGGATGGTATAAGGAGAATGGATGGAAGGGAATGTTGAGGATGAAACTCAGAGCAAAATGTTGAAAGCTTAGGAAACAAGGGAGAAAATTTGGCAGAGTTCTCTTGCCTCTAGTTTGATATATCCAAATGACCCCCCTAGGGCCCTTTTTATATGAGAAAATGATGGTTAATTAATTTCCATAGGGGCTACATGAGGTAATATGGTTGCAAAACCTAATATAGCTTGTAAACTCCACCGGAAAGCATGGTTTTTATATTTTTTTGCAACTTTTTAGAGTACATGGAGGCTTTTAGGTGTGCAAGTAGAATATGTATGTGGTATTTTAGGCATGCATCTGTCGCGTGTATGTGCTCTTCATATGCATCAGTGCGTGTATGCCATACAAAAATTTGTTTTTTGAGAAGAACTCTAGCAAAAAGGGTTGGTAGATGTGTGAATGAGTAGGCCAACATAAAAAATGCATAGTAGTGGAATTTTGGATTATAACATATGCCCCCTAATGTGTGAGGTCAGAAGAGAAACTAATGGAAAAAATATATTATAACATATTTACTAAAGTTGGAAAGCACTGGATTTGAGTAAAACCAAGCGAGTATCTATGAGCGCGTCATCTGCAATAATATAATAATAATCATCGAGGTGGGCATTACCATGCTCGGGACAAGCTAAGCATGGATTCCAATCATTTACAGTACATATCCATGTCATATATACAATAATCATTGCTACATGACCAATGTGCATGTCAATATAAAGTGTAGCCATGAATAATACACAACGGATCTACATCTCAAAATCACCGGAAGATATACAATATCATATGAATCTTCAGGAGGCATTAATGCATGTGGTTGGATATGATAACTTCATAACTTGAGAAATAGCTTCAATATATTCAAAACTCATGTAGGATTATAATAGGAGTATAAGACTTACTACACTAAGGTCTTCGACATGATGTCATGGAAATACTAGAGGACCTTGATCATCAAACACTGAACTTCATTGATTCTAGATGTGAACTTGACAAGAATATCAGGATGGATGACTCATTAAGTTAAAGAGACTTATCGTAGAATGGAACAATCATGTTGCAAGACTTCCCCTTGTACAAGAGCACGATATATGAAAAGACTCAGAAAACATTTTATTGACATAAGTCTGTGGCACAGGGGGTACCACAAACTCTCCACATGTTTGGAAGAGTAACAAAATGGAGTAGGACACAACACTATGTAACGAGAACAACTTCTTAAGTCAATACTATATCCAAATTCTTGTAGAACAAAAATAAGGATGTGCTCTGTCCAAGGGTGACTAGATTGTTTCCAACAAAAGAAAATGTTTCCCCATCCCCTCTTTTTGAAATATTTTATTTTTTTGTCTTTTCACATATTTGATGAGCTTGAAAAAGAATAAAAGAATTTTATGTTACAAAGGAGGAATGAGTGTCATAGGAAAGAAAATTGGTTCCAATTGCATTTAGCATACCAATTCTCAATGGAAGGAGACATGTGCAAGATAATGACACTTGGGAAAATTCCTCCATGGGTCAAGGTGCAGATCGCAAGGGAAAACAATGCTACAAGGATTGCACCTAAGGAATGTTATAAAGTTTCAATAATAGAAACATGAAGCCAACATTAGGCCACAAAAAAAAGGATGAGACATGGGATTCCATTATGGCATGACACAATGCGACTCCTTCCATGTAAATTTTTACGAGCCCAGATAAGGTAAGCTCGACAATTTTTCACTTTTAGAGAGTCTGAAAAACACTAAAAGAAGACTCCAGAGTGATATTTGTTGTAAAGTTGGTCTCCAAGGCCCAAAAAATAATAAAATCATACCAAGGAGAACTCTTCTAGTCACTAGGGATAGAGTATTCATTTTTCATACATAGTCCAATCAGTCTGGAAAAGGGTTAAACTTATACTAAAAGGATGTCTCTTCAAAACCATTTTAATGAGTTTGACAGATACAATATCACTCGACTATCTTCTCAATTTTAAAAAGAGCTTAACTATGGACTCACTCGTCCTTTTTCGTAATTTATTCCCATGAGCCTGAAAAAAGTATAAAACATAACTTAGGAGAACTCTCCCGACGAGACATGTCTCCTGAGGTGTTATCACTCCAAGAGTCACCCCAAACTGCAAATGGGAGTAAGCTTGGTAACATACAAATTGATTTAATCTTAAGTTTTAAATCAAGGGTCAACAAGACATAGAAGGAAGGAAAATACAACAGATATCACTACAGATCAGTTATAGACCATTGGGAAATGGAGTCATAAACAATCTTCTCATTGAAGGCATTTAAGTTTCCTATTAGACAAAATATTTGTGTAATGATGAAGAGGAGAATAAGAGAATTAACATAAAGACGAATATTCGCTAAGCAAATATCCTCTTTGCAAAGAGAATTTAGATGTGTCTGAACAGTAAACAATGATAAATAGGCAAGTTTACAACAGATCTACTGCATCAATAATCTATCAATCAAAGGAAAATTTTAATCCTTAAAATCAACATATAATTATCTATGCAATCATCATTTTTAATATGCTCGACATGGTTTGAAAATTGATCATAAGCTTGACATGCATCCTTATCCATAGAAAAATATGAAAACACTGAAGATTCTGATTCCAAATGTGAATCATACTTACATCCTTGCTACAAATTTGAAATATACTGGTAGTCCTCTTGCTGCTCCTCTTGTGCATGCATGTTTTTCAGAATATGCTTGTGTTAGTTTTCTCATTCTGAACTACTCTTCCCTATTGTCTAAGTTGTTGACTGAGGTTTCATATCCTTTAAAGGTACCAACAAAGCCTAAAAATATCAGTCCTTCTGGTAAACAAGAAGGCAACGCAGTACACAGAATGCACTGCGCAGTCTCACTCGAGATAGATTTAAATGGGTGGCTATAAGACTCGGGTGTTTACAAACTATGATTGAGTATGATATAGGGGATCTACATTTTGATCCATTAATTATGATTTGTATTATGAAGTAATGTTATTCTCTTTTATATTTTAACCTCTGTGGTATTTGTTCGTTATATTTCAACAACAATTAACCAAGCAATATAATAACTCATTCATTCATTACACACAACATTTAACTACTAAAAATATGACAAAGATATGCATGCATTCATCACATTACACATATATTACCATGGTTCACCCCCTCTTGGGCTACGTCCACAAAGATTTGTCTCTTGGCTCTCTTATTATGGCAGTTCTGCAATTCTCGCGTCGCGTGCTTACAACTCTCCTTAGATGGGTAAGATCTATGTGAGGTGAACTAGATTGCACTAGGCTCCAAAGCCTGTGATATAATCCTCAAGATATACCTTTTATCTCCTACTTTAGCTCAATTTATTTACAAAAATAGTACATCTATTTAGAAACATTCCCTACCATATCAACTTCTACAAAAGTAGCAAACTTGAACCTATCTGAACCTCTCTATGATACTTGCGTATCTATATTTATATCTATTGGGATGTTCAACCATTTACACAAAAAACCTAACCCTATTGTCATTAGGTCTTCCTTCTTTGCATGTGTTCTTTGCTTCCTTCTAGCTATCGCCTCCTTCTTGCATGCGTGCATGCTATGCTTCTTACCAGTTGTCTCTTTCCTCTTCCACGCTTCCTTTCCCACAATTTCTCTTCCATCTGTCAATATTATTTGTGCAAATTTTCTTTCCCACTACATTATGCTGCCAATGGGCCCCCAACACTGACATGTGACTTGTCCCGAGTCACCTAATATTTCTGAGCTGCCTCGATCTCCTTAGTGATTGTCTGGAATTTTTCCCTCAGTTCTGTTGTTTTTGTCAGTGCCTACGCGGTCATCTCCTTAATGGTATCCACTACCTGAACTTCCACTTCGTCGCTCAATAGTCCTATGCATTCAGACTGTTTCTGTAACATCTGTTCTCTATCTTCTTCTGCTTGTGCGAGTACTTCTGCTACATGTTCCTGTAATGGTTCTATTTGAGCCTGACGCTCCTGTTTCTGTGTTTGCACAGTGATAAGTTCTACCTACATCTTCTTCAACTCTTGGATCCCCTTGACGTGTTCTAGGATTGGTATGGTATTTTTCCTCTGTTTAAGTTCTTGGATTTCTACATTGACCCTTTCCTCTTCTTTGTCCCAGCATTGAACTTGTGGATCCTCCTCCAGTCTTGTCCAAAGGTGCGTTGCTTTCTCGAGCAAGTTAGTTGTTGTGTTAACCTGTTTCTCCATCTCTTGTAGTTTTGATGTTGTTGCCTACCTCCTTTTCTCCTTTACTGTCGGTGGGGTCATTGGTGTTAGATGTTCTTGGAGATCCTCGATCTCCTTCTAGTATCAAGCAATTGCGTGCACAATCTGGTCGATCTTTTCTGCGGCTGGGAGTTTTCTTCCTTGCGCAGTGTTTGAAAGTTTCCCAAAAATTTCTCCCATTCTGCATTCCAATTCATTCCTACATTTTGTCTCATTCTAAGTTTCAGATTTGGCTTGCTCACACTCTTTTTCCAATGCTTCTCGCTGCTTTGTTTCTTTTTGTAGCTCGACTAAGTTTTTATGTGCCCGAGACTGCATCTCGTGGTCGACACTAACCTGCAATTTGTGCAGTTCCCTTGATGGCATCTGTGTCAGGACCAATTGTATGTGGTCCAAATCCTTCAGTGATGTCTGTCCCACTATTTCATCCATTCATATCATGCTCAATTTTATGTGGACCATTTTGTTTGCATGTGGCATTGGGAGGTTTGGGTCTCTTTCTTTGACCTCCACCCTTTCATCTATTTGTGTTCTCAACAGCTCTATGCCTCTACTGCTAGTTTCTCTCTGAGCCTCTTCAAGTGTCCTAAGGAGCTGTCCCATTTCTGCCAGCTCTTTTTGCAAATTATCCTTATGATGTGCTACGTGGTCGAAGTCTTCTACTAGACAATCCTGGACCATATGGTGATCATTTCTCCATCGTCCTTTGTGATCGTATAGTCTAGTGATTCTTGTTGCACCTTTGATTTCTTACACGTGCATGTTTTTTGTACAACTGGTCTCTTAGTTCCCCCTGGTTCATATATGATGGGATTTGGGGCAGTCTCCTACGCTCCCTTGGCATGCTTCGACTGTTCATTGGTCTGGGTCCTTATCGGCTTTGCCCCTTCATTTTCCTGATTCATATTGTTTTGGCTCATGCTTGGTTTCTTGGGCACTGGGATTTGTGGAGGTTGTGTTTCTGCCTACACTACTTCTCCTTCTATAGGTCCTTTCGGTACTTCCCAGAGAATGGATGGGATCCTCCATTCATCAGGCCATTCATTGATGACCATGTCTATATCACCTTCTTTGATGCAGTAGTGCATTGGTAGCCACTGTTTATATGGATCCTTCTTTGGTTGTATCCACATGTCTTGACGTGTGGCCCAGAAGTTAGCGATATCCCCATATCGCGCGACAACCTCTGGTGTTATTCTCCATGATCAGCTAATAACTTCATGTATGTCCCTTAGGTATGCTTCAAAGATGATTCCATTTTCCCTCTTATTCCTTACCTGTGGCCCTAATCACAATAATAGATATCTCCCTCCCACTGGCTGTGGTCTAGTAGAAAACACTACATACTCTGGTTCCTTCCATCCCATGAAGGATATGAGGGTGAGTAGCCATGAGTAATGAATTTTTTACCGAGTTGTTGTGCATACTTGTAGTCCACTTGGAACAAGTTTAATAGATAGGGAGCCCAGCTCATGAAGGTTCCTTCTGTGCACTGAGTTGCAACTGCGATGACTCCTACCCGTACATCATCTTTGCAACATTTCCTTAATAGTTTACAGGCTAGAATATTTGCGCCCAATTATTTTGTTGCATTGTTTCTCCATTTGATTATAATCCCTCTTATCCCCCCAACGGTACCATATTTCTTCTTCATTTCCTTTGCTAATGCTTTCTCCTTGGATTTATCATCCAGAATCAGTGCGGGATCCATACCCTGGCTAGGTAGTCCTGTTATCTGTGTGATAAGCTCAACAGTTATGGGGATGGGTCTATCCATCCATATATCCCCTCTATGTGTGACTTCTAACAACTTCTTAATGCATCTTGTTGCGTACTAGCCTCTACCAAAATGCGGAAGTTTCAGCAACCCTAAAATGCCTATTCGGTCCAGTCCAACTGCCCACTGACGTGGTTGGCTGATCGTTTCTCCAAGTTGGTTTACCACTATGTTCTGCATAAAACCCTCAGCGCAAATTCTGGGTACTTGGTTTCATCTGAAACATCATGGTTGGAATACTTGAGCTTCCTGATGTGACCCAGTAGCTACGACTCTACCTGTACTCCCTCTGGTATGCATGGTAGCACAATTTCTGTCGTCGATTTCTTGCAAGGTGAGCTCGGTATCAAAACTCTGTCTTCCTGTGGTGGTGGTTGGTACAAGGTTCTATCAATTCCTGGTTGTTGCCCTGTAAGCCATTCTGGCCAAAATGAGGTAGTTACTATGGTCTCTTATATTGGGTGACCTAGGTTGGGTACCTACAACTGGTTTGGTTCCCCTTCTGATCCTTGATTTTGTGTCATGTCGTTACCTTTCGCGGGTGTTTTAGTGATTTTGGGTTGCACTTCATGTTGGGTTTCTTCTTTCTTGTTCGGAGGTTCCTGCGCCGCTACTGGTGTGTCCTCTTTCAGTTCCTCTGGTTGTGGTTGTTGAATCTCCTACAGTATCAGTGTAGATTTCACCGGTGGTATCTCTGGGGATGGGATCTCATCGATATCAATGATATCTAGTTGGTGTTGCTCGTTTTCTTCTAGTGGTCCTCGTGACCTAGTTTGAACTCTGGTCAGTCTGGCCTAGTTCGAAAAACTTCAGTGGTGCCATAGTGGTGAGTGTCAAACGTCTGCTGACTTTAGAATAATGTGGTGAGCTCTGTGGTCTCTCTCTATTCATTCAAGCTGTTGTTTCTCTCTCGCTATTCTCCTTTCATGAATAGACAAGTTTCTTTTGTGCTCACGTGTTGTATGGGTTTTTCATGGAGCTTATCAAGGACACTTCCTCCATGATATGATTAATGCACTGTAATTGTGGGTTCAATGCATCTATGACAGTTTCATACTTTCCATTACGCTTACTTTGTCATTTCCATTTGGCATGTTTAATGTGATGTTCCATTAGTCCTTTTCATGCCTTAATTCCTCTTAGTGTTGTCCTGTCATCCTTCTTTTTTTGTCTTTCTGTTTCCCGCTCATTTTTCTTTATCATGTGACTGTTACCCTTGCCTTTACTGCATTCGTGTTTTGAGCGTCATGTGGCCTTTTTCTGGTTTTATTTTTTTTATTGCGCTGTGGGTGGTCGACTGGCCTTATACAGCTTCAGTCAGCTCCTGTTGATCATTCCTCTAAGGTCTGCGCCTGCTAAGTCTCTTAACTATATAGCTCCTCCGTATGTTATAGATTTGACCTCGTATGGTCCTAACCAATGTATTCTCAGCTTTCCTGGGTGTTGAAATGACTTGTTGTCATAGAGAAATACTAGATCTCCTTCCATGAAAGTCTTCTTCTTAATATGTCGATCATGCCATGCTTTTTCTCTGGCCTTCTACACTTGTTGATGGAATCCTTCCAGGATTCAGTCTTCCTCCATTGCTAACAGCTGGTTCAATCTTTCCTATATTGCACCGCGTTCTGTCATTTGTGTGATAGTTGCTACGCATAAGATGGGTACTAAATATTCTAATGGCACTACTGTGTCTTGGCAGTAGACGAGTTTGAATGGTATGTGCCCTGTCAATTTCTTGCATGTCATCCTATATGCCCATAATATTACTGGTACTTTGAGGTCCTAGTCATCTCTGTTGACGTTATAGATCTTTGTCAGTGTGTTCTCTAGAATTTTGTTAAAGGCTTCTACCATGCCATTTACCTGTGGATGATACGGTGTGCTTTTTTTATGGTGAACTTTAAATTCTTCGAGCATCGCCTAAATGATGCTATTTATGAAATGCATGCCTTGGTCTCTCATCAAAACTCTTGGGCACCCAAACCTAGTAATTACTTGTCCAAATAAAAAGTGTGCAACTGTCTCTGCATTGCTGTCTTTTACTGGTGCGGATTTCTCCCACCTTGTTAGGTATTTCGTTGCGGTGATGATGTATCTTGCCCCTGTTCTTTTGGATGGTGGTTTAATTGGTCCCACAAATTCTATTGCCCATTTATCAAATGACTTTAATGTCACTTGTGTTCATAATGGCTTATTGTCCCTTCTGTTGGGTTTTCCTACCCATTGACAGACATTGCATCTTTGACAATACTCTTTCGAGTCTCTGTGAATGGTTGGCCACCATAATCCTGTGCCAAGTACCTTCTGCATGGTATTTTTTCCTACATAGTGTCCTCCTACCAATCCCTCATTGGCTTCTACTAAAATTCTTGGTCATTCATGCTCTAACACATACCTTCGTAAAATGTTATATGCGCCCATTTTATATAGATGTCCTACGATCAATTGGTAGTCGGTTGTGCGAACTACCAGGTTCCTCTTCTACGCGGTGTTATATTCTTGCGACGCGGAACCTATGATCAAGTACTAGATGATCTCTATGAAGTAGTCATCAACAATATGTACTAAGAATAACTATGCATCTGAAAAGTTGTATTCTAAATTCGCGGGTTCTTCTCCATTTGTGACCCATGATAGGTGGTCAGGTCCTGCATTCAGTTTTCCTGGTTTAACTATTACTTGGAAGTTGAATTCTTGAAATAGCATTAACCATCGACAGATCCTCCCCCCCAACACTGGATTGTTGACTAGGTATTTTAGGGCTGAGTGATATGCAAACATCTTAAAATGTTTTTCCAGTAGGTAGTGTCTGAACTTCTAAAGTGCGTAAACCATAGCTAATCCTTCTCTTTCCGTTGTGTTATAATTTTGTTCTGAGTTGGATAGTTTTCTTCTTACAAACGCTATCAGGTGATCCAAGTCTCTTGTTCCTGGCTGCGCTAGGATAGCTCCAAGTTCTATCACGGATGCATCTACATGCACATGGAATGTCTTTCCCCAGTATGGAAATACTAATATCAGTGCAGTGACCATCTTTATCTTCAAGGTATCCAGGATGTTTTGACACTCGTCATTCCATTGGTACTTTATATCCTTTCTTAGTAGTTTCTCCATTGGTGTTGTGATCTACGCATACCCTTTGATGAACTTCATGTAGTATCATGTGTGTCCTAACGTCACTCGTAGTTGACATAATGTTTTTGGTGCTAGTAAATTAATGATGACTGCGATCTTTGCTGGATCAACCAATATCCCTTGTTTGCATACTATATGGCCCAATAGTATCCCAAACGGTGTTCCAAATATACATTTCCTTATGTTTAGTGATATCTGACACTGTCTGCATCGTTCTAACATCAAGCGTAAGACTTCCACATGGTTTTTCAACAGACTATAGATTGTCCAGTCATCTAGGTATACTTCGAGAAACTGATGAATGAATTCTTTAAATGTTGCGATAACCACTTTGGATAATATTGTTGGTGCATTCTTCAGTCCAAATGGCATGACTTTATATTGGTAAGATCCCCATTTCGTCATGAAAGTGTTCTTATATCTGTCCTCCTATGCTATCTTAATATGATGGTAGCCTGAGAATCCATCAGTGAATGAGTAAGCTTCGTCTCCCCCCACATTCTCTAACACTTCATCCATGAACGGTGTAGGGAATGGGTCATGTAGGCATGCATTATTCAACTTCCTTAATTCAACACATATCCTAATCCCTCTTCCTTGTTTCTTGTCCTATACGACCATCGGTCTTATGCATTCTGATTCCTCGAATGGTTCAATTGTGTTGGCTTCGAGCATCCGATCAATCTCCTCTTTAATTTTCTGTTTATATATGGGGTTCATCCTAAATGGTCATTGTCTAATTGGTCTCGCTTCATACCTGAGAGGTATCTTCATCTCTCCCAGTTCTCCTTCTATGCCCTTCATATTTGTAAATTTTGTAGTAAATAGGTCATTATATTCGTGCAACAACTCTTTGATTCTTTCTACTGTTGACTCATCACAATAATCTCTAATGCTGGCCATTTTGGGATGTTCAATTGTTTTGATGTTAAATTTATTTACCTTGATTGGTGTGGAAATAACTTCAGATTCTATGGGTGGTCCCTTACATCTCTTTCACCTTCTACTTATTCAATCTGAATGTCGTGTGGGTCATGTTTGACTGGTGCTTCGTACTGTACCTGGTAACATGACAATAGTTCCTTAACTATCTTCTTATTTCTCTACTACTCTTCGGTAATAAATTATATTTCTGGTTCTTCAATGAATATGACTCCTCTGATCCATTTCAGGGCTGCATCTATGTTGGGGTTCTCATGCTCGAATGAGAAAGTGATAGTAAATTTTTGTTGCAATGTCATCCATGTTCTATTTCCTTTGCGTAGTTCCTGGTTTGTATACTAGTTCATTGATATTCCCTCTAATGTGTGAATGAAGTGGTGAGGCCATTCCTCTGGTGGTGTCATTTTCCACAGCATTTTTCACTCCTCCAAGTGTTTCACCGGTGTCCCTAGTCCTTTGTATCTCCGTTGTTTGTTGTCTGTCTCTTCTGCACTGAACCGTATGTGCAGTAACCACTTATATTGATACCAGTTTGTGATAGTCTCCCTGTGTGCACCCCACCATATTGCGGGTGTGGTCTTGAGTGCTAAGTCCAGTGCTAGCAGCCTCTAGTTCTCTAATACTTCGTCTTCATATTGTTTCAAGAATGTTTCCAAATAATTTAGTCCATGGAAACTAGGTGCTTCTTTGATTTCTATACCTAATCACTGTACTGCGCGGTCTATTCTTGCACATCTTATCGTGGATACTTTGTGTAGTCTCTGCTACTATTTTTATAGCCTGGTGTCTGAATCTGTTGTGCATGAAGTAATGTTTCACCAACTGAGTACCTCATCTGCAGTTGGGTTTACATAATCCTCCTCGCATGCAGTTGTTCTGTACAACTGGATGATCTCCTCTAAGTGCAAGCAAGTGGATTCTACGAACCTCTCCCTTTCTGATGGGTCTACTAGTGCTATGACCATGTAATATCTAGATTCAAATGTCATTTTTATTGTCTTCAAATTGATTATAGTCTGGTTGTCAAACGCCCAATCCAGACCGAGTAGTGCTAAGTACGGTTTTGTGCCATCTACTATTTCAATGACTTCAAAGTCTGCCTTAGTGTTCACTCCATCAAGATCTATTGTTAGTCCTTTCAGTCTTCCTATTGGTAGGACCCTATGTTGGTTTGCTAGTTTTAATTGGACATTTGAATATCCCAATGTTGGCTCTCCCATGCATTGCCAGGTTTTCTTGGGTATCAGATTTACTTCAGATCCTAGGTCGAGTATGATGTCTCCCATATTGAAATCCCCAATGTTAGAATTCAACCTAAATTCCTTACTTGTTCTTCTTCTTGTGTGTAGATGATTGACAATTTTCAGTTCTATCTTTTGTTCCATCTCGCTGCTACATTTCTCTAGGATGTTTTGAAATATTTTCACAGATGAAGGATCAATTAACATTTTTTTGTATGACTGAAAAAATTCTTTGATATTACTTACTTGTCCTTTAGGTGGCATTTAGTTGGTATGATCCAATGCTGGCGGCATTTCATATTCTGGGGCTTCATGGGCTGGTTGCGCAGTAGAAGTCGACACGGTGTACACCTTCTGAAATTCTTGTCTGGCTTCCTTAAAGGCCTCCCTTTCTGTGGGTGCATCGAACTACTTCCTTGGTTCGATGTTATTCTTTACCCATTAGTTCTATGCGGGTTCTTTTCGGACTGCTTTGTTTCCTGTCTTTGCTCCTCCACAGGTGATTATGTTGATGTTTCATCCATCCTCCCCCTTTCTTCGACGGAAATCCATTGAACAGTTTGGTTGTTTTGGTTCCTCTTTTCCTAGATCCTTGCTAATAGTGTCATACATTCCTCTGTCTCATGATCCCATGCATGACAATACATACAAGTAATTGGCGGCAGTGGGAATTCCCATACATAATGTCTCAGTTGCTGATAGTTGTGACATGTGATTGGTCCTCTACCATGTCTGAAACCTTCTCTGGTTCATCCTCCTCCTCAATAGCCTGCTCGATCTCCTCTCAGCGTGTTGTACTGTGGTGCCTGATTGTACTACACGGTATTATACTAGGGTTGTGTCGGGTTGTACTGTGGTTGTGCGTTACTGTATGGTTGATGCGTAGTATTGTACTGCTACTGCACAATGTTGTATGGAGTTGGGGGTTGATTGAATGATGGCGTTGCTTGCCCATTCATAATTTCGGCCTGTACCTTGTATGCGTCTAACGTTCTTTCCTACATCAGCTCCATAGTTCTGTAATCTTTTTCGTCGTGGCCCACTGACTTACAAAAGGTGAAATAAGAATTCTTTGAAACTGTCTGGTACTTCTACATCATCGTCCAGTGATAAGGGTTGTGACCCATTTTCTTGCATATTTCGCACCATAATCCTCCCCGTGGTAGTGGGTTTGGCATGCTTGTTTCCATATACTACACTAATGTTGGACATTCATTCTTGTGGTGTCCTTTTGTCCTACATGTTGTGCACCAAAAAAATTCTTGTTTTTCCTTGTTCTTATTCTGGTTCAAATGAAATGTTAGGTTCTTCAAATCCTCCTTCAATTCTTCAATAGCGGGGTCCGTCTGTTGGTACTGGTTCTCTTCCAACGGCAAGGCTGCCTGTAGAGCCTTGGCCTACGTCTAAAACTTTTTCTATCGTAATGGATATTTTAGGTGTGGAAGTAGTGAGTTGAAAAACAAGTGTCGTTGTTGCATCTCAATCATAAGGTATTTTAACTTCCCCTTCAATCGCTTGAATCTTTGATCAATCTTCCATACAGACTCTCATGGTTTCTGTCTTATCTCGATCATCTCGTTCATGTACTGATCCTCTGAGCTCATCTTCTGAAACTCATTAATAAGTAGTTTCTTAATGTCTATAAGTGTCCTCATCATCCCAGGGGAACTGTCTGTGTCTAGACTCGTGTACCAGTCTAGTGTGTAGTCTCTCAGTGTGATCACTAGTTGTGCAAGTTTGGTATCTTCATCAGTGATATGTTTTTCCTCCTAGATATTTGCACAAATTAACAAATGCTTCTCAGGGTCCTCTGCTGCTTCTCCTCAAAATTCCAATAATATGATCATAGGATCGTGTCCTGCCATTCTAAATACTGAATTGCTACCTCCACTGCGTGGTGTGGATACTTGACTAGTACTTCCTGAACTGGCTCCTCCAGTTGTTGCTCCTGCGGTAGATGTAATTATTTCTATCAGACTTCCTCCAAACTTCAGTTGTATAATTGGTGGTGTTCTCTTTGGTGTATTGGTCGCACATGGGTTTATGGGTTCCACACTAACATTAATATGGAAAGGATGGCTATCTTCTCCTCCTGGTATTGGGCCTCTTATTTTCCTCTCATACGTGGTGCTCAGGATTTCCTCAATCTGCTCCACATCCTAGAGATCCTCTACCTCTTCTTCATCTCTTTCCAAGCCCTCCCTCACGGTTATGGCTCTTTTCTTGGTATTCACCTTATATTGGTAGGGTACTCCACTATGTGTCATTCCTGGTGATGCCAAGATCCACTTAATATGGTCGTCATTCATCAAGATCAAGTCCAAGAATTCCTCCTCATTCTTTCCTTTATCCTCACTTCCATCCATTTATGCTTCCTCTGTCAGTGCTTCCCCCCTTCCCCCATGCACGCAAGGAAGTCTAGTTGTTCTAGTCCATTGTCATTACACCTTTTTTATATATCAGTATTTTAATATAAGTATATAGTGATCGAATTTACCTTCCACGGGGTCCATGTAGAAATTCCTACTCTGCTGCACTGTATGACTTCATTGTGTCAACTGCAAACTTTGTGATGAAGCCTGCCACAATACTGTCAAGCCAAAAGTCGACTGTATGGGTGAATTTGTTGTTCACTTGTTGTAACTTCTCAATTTGTATTGGGGTCCAATCTAGCTGTCAGATCTGGTTTGTTGTGTGGTTATATTTCAACCTTAGTATCCGCTCCTGTAGTAGGTGGTGAAAATCAAAGAAAAAGACTGTGTAAATCTATAAACATGTATTTATCCAGATATTTATGAGGTGTGATGCTAGGGTTTATATGATCTTTTTGGGAAAAATATAGCTCTTTATTTCTCATCCAGCCTTCGATTTCAGCTTTCATGGGGTTCCACGGCTTCAACATTTCCTTCTAGTGGCTCAACGGTCTTCTGGTTTCACTCATTCTTTTCTCATGCATTCTATATCATCTACTCATTCCTCTCTTGTTCCTCTTAACATGGAAAAGGAACCATTTGTTGGTTTTCTCATTCTGAACTACTCTTCTCTACTGTTTGCTTTGTTGACCTAGGGTTCATATCCTTTAAAGGTACCAACAAAGTCTAAAACTATCGGCCCTTCTGGTAAACCAGAAGGTAATGCAGTACACAGAATGCACTGCGTAGTCTCACCCAAGATAGCTTTAAATGGGTGGCTGTAAGACTCGGGTATTTACATCCTAGGATTAAGTATGAGATAGGGGATTTGCATTCTGAGCCATTAATTATGATTTGTATTACGAACTACTACTATTTTTATTTATATTTTAACCTCTGTGGTATTCATTCGTAATATTCCAACATCAATTAACCAAGAAATATAATAACTCATTCATTCATTGCACACATCATTTAACTACTAAAAATATGACAAAGATATGCATGCATTCATCACATTACATAGATATTACCGTGGTCCACCCCCTCCTGGGCTACGTCCACAAATATTTGGCTCTTAGGTCTCTTATTATGGTAGTTTTGCAATTCTCGCGCTATGCACTTACAGCTCTCCTCGGATGGGTAATATATATGTGAGGTGAACTAGATCGCACCAGGCTCCATGACCTACGATCTAATCCTCAAGATCTACCTTTTCTCTCCCACTTTAGCTGAATTGCTTTACAAAAATAGTGCATCTATTCAGAAACATTCCCTACCATATCAACTTCTACAAAAGTATCAAACTTGAACCTAACCAAACCTCTCTATGATACCTGCATATCTATATTTATATCTATCAGGCTCTTCAGCCATTTACACAAAAACCTTACAAAAACCCTAACCCTATTGTCATTAGATCTTCCTTCTCTGCATGCATGCTTTGCTTCCTTCCAGCTGTCGCCTCCTTCTTTCATTCACACGTGTTGTGCTTCTTACCAGTTGTGTCCTTCCTCTTGCACGCTTTCTTTCCCACGATTTCTCTTCCAGCTGTCATTTTTCTTTGTGCACACTTTCTTTCCCACTACGTTCTGCTACCAATAGCTTGCATATGAATCCTCTTGCTATCACGAATGTTCTCCTAAAATTCTTCAACATCTTCAAATAATCATTTTAAGGATGAATATTTCCTTTCTCTCAAGAGAAGGACAAGCTCTTAATGATGAGCCATTACATAATACACCATGGAAGCAGTCTCGAAAGTTTGGATTTCCACTGGTATACTATGATAAACACTATAAAACCTCACGTTGAAGACAACCAAGGCTTCCTCTTCCCCTCTCCTCAAAGAATTAAAATAAGCCAAGTAATAATCAAGGGACTTGTTCTCACCCCAAAACTTTAAAAATGCATTGCATAGCTTGATCCAAGAACCAATGGAATTGGATCCCAAAACCTTAAACCACACAACAACATTTCTAAATAAGAATTTGGGGAACAACCTCATTGTAACATCATCATGAACTATCTCAAACTGATCAAAATGTTTCTCAAAGGCCTCCAAATTCCTCTCAGATGTAACATGATCCTCTCCAGAAAACCGTGGAAGATACCCAAAAAAATCAAGAGTATAAGGATGAAGTTGATATGGAATCCTTAAAGGTTTAAACATATTGTCTTTGATTCTAGTTTGAAAACTAGTAGGATGAATATGGGGTTTAACAGGATGATGGAAAGGTTCAACAGCAACAGTAGAAGGTGATGAGATTTGAGAAGGATTTGAATCAACTTCATCACTCTCATGGTTACAAGGTTGATTAGATTCAGGAGGGATTGAAATATAAACCTCATTCTTCTCAAGAGGATGAAATGAAGGTTCGGGACCAACTTTAACAATACAAGTATGATGCAATTTGTCTTCTTGCAAGGATGGATATATGAAATATGGCTTATGATTATATGAATATACAAAGAACAATATGATCCTGTTTATATGTAAAGGAAAAGACAGGAAAGAGCTGGTAAAGAAGAACAAGAGTTCATGTAGAAAACTAATGAAATGATACCTAGTTTTAAACTTTTTCCCCTTCATCTTTCTGTCGACAGGATCCTCCCCAGTGGAGTCTTTGATGTGGATTTTCCAGGTAGATAATTACAGTCAACTTATGTGTCCCTCTCTTGTCTACCATCAAGAGTTGGATCTATGTCGTTCTCCCAAGGAAGCTAGCTTCACACTTCGTTCCCCGGCAATGGTGCCATTTATGTTATCACTCCAAGAGTCACCCTAGACTGCAAATGGGAGTAATCTTGGTAACATACAAATTGATTTAATATTAGGTTTAAAATAAATGGGTAAGAAATACATAAAAGGAAGGAAAATACAACAGATATCACTGCAGATCAGTGATAGACCATTGGGCAATGAAGTCATAAATAGTCTTCTCATTAAAGGCATTTAAGTTTCCTATCAGACAAATGATTTGTGTAATGATGAAAAGAATAATAAGAGAATTAACATAAATACGAATATTCTCTAAGAAAACGTCTGCTCTGTAAAGAGAATTTAGATGTTTCTAAATAGTAAACAATGATAAATAGGCAAAGTTTACAACAGATCTTCTACTGCATCAAGAATATATCAATCAAAAGAAAATTTTTATCCTTAAAATCAGCAATACATTCAAACAAGATGAAGAATATAACAGAGAACATAGAAGACAAATATGATGAAACAACTCATATGAATCTTCAATGACACAATAATAATAGCCGCATGCCCCTCTGGCTCACAAACTGAAATATACAGTTATTCCCTTTATCAAACCCCCTTGGGTGTTGGGTTGAACCCTTTTTACATGAAAACATTAGAATATATAGTTTCCAGGAGGTCCTACTCATTTAGATAGCTTATATTTCAAAAATTAGTTTTTTCCCAAAATAGAAACAACTACATGATTATTTGTACCCTAAAATCTGGGAAGTTACAACAAAACCCCAAAAAATAGGACATACTTGAGTTACCTTAATAACCTTATCTAATCTAATACGAAATTGATTCCAGCATCTTGATAACATGTCACAACTGAAAGGTAATTCCGGGAGTCTTCTACATTCTTGTTTTCTCTGTGAGGGACTGGTTGCAGTTTGCTAGCGTTCTGCTTCTCCTTGTGACTTTCCTTTGATGATTTGTCTTAACACTCAGTTTTCCTTGCCACGTGTTGCTCTTGGATTGGAACCTAGACGTGATATAAGCACGTGATTGTGGAACTTTTCAAGGGAGGTTTGGATCCACACCGCTCTAACTCCCACAATCCACCACCAACTACCACGTACCTCTCTAGCTATACCATGGTTTCGATTGCAGGACCACTCTAGGATTTTAACGTTCGAGCACTTTATGTCTCCACAATGAAGTGTGGCCATCGATCTTGTTACAATCTATGATCTGGGAATGCCCATTTTTGTTTCCACACACTGCTCTTGGATTGGACCCTATATAAGCACATGATTGTAGAAGTTGTCAAGGGCAGTTTGGATCCACACCACTCTGACTCCCACAATCCACCACCAACTACCACATACCTCTCTAGTTATACCATGGTTTTGATTGTGGGACCGCTCTAGGATTTTAATGTTCGAGAAATTTATGTCTCCCCAATGAAGAGTGGTTGTCGATCTTGTTGCAATCTATGATCTGGGTAAGCCTACTATTTTAGCACCTTCCATGTGTCCTCGGCGGATAAGTTCCAAATGTCCTAATGTATAAGTTCCATGTGTCCTCAACAGATAAGTGCCAAGTGACTCTGACACTTTGGTACTTTGGTACTTCAAGGATTTTGTCTGGTCATTAATCCTTGTGCGAATTTGAAACTCCAAATGCACAAGAGATGTTAATCTAAACTGTACATGGGATCTCCACCGTTGAAAATTGAACCTGTTTGTTTTCTTGTATTTCAAGCCCGAAATGGATTGCTTTTGAATGTTGTGTTTGGATGTTTCCAGTGCAAATAAAGGACTTGGTCGAACTGCTTCGAACTAATATCCATTCCAAACACTCATATCACAGGATGTGGTCTATAAACCGATGTAACCTTGATGTTTGACTGACATGAAAATTGACGGGCAAACCGGAAAAATACGTGTGTGGGTTTCATGAAAAACAGAGTATGATACCGGGAATTTTGGTAGCGCCACTTTCCAGAACTAGAGTTCACATTTATTCTGAGTTACTTTTTTCACTGCATATGTTTGTTATAACATGAGGCATACATTTTTCTCGGGTAATCTATTGGCCGAAAAAAGGGTTAAACTTATTCCAAATAGATATTTCTTTTGAACCAATTAACGAGTGTAAAATAAATAAGGTCACTCGACTATCTTTTCTTGTTTAGGGAGTCTGAAAAGGGATTAAAGAAGACTCCAACGGGTTTCTTTTTTCGTAAATAATCTCCAAAGACCGAAAACGTGATAAACCAAAACCAGGGAGAATGGCCCTTTTTCACAAGTTTAGTCCCTCAAGCCTGAAAAAGGGTTAAAATTACTCCTGAGAATACTCTCTTGGTGAAATGTAGCTCCTAGGGTGTACCTTTGTCATAAAATTATCCATCTGGACCGAAAATGGGTAAATTATTGTTGGACAGATGTGCCTTCAAATTTCACTTTGACAAGCGTGAAGGGAAACAAGATCGCTCAACAATATTTTCAATTTTGAGAGTATGAAAAGGGATTAAAGAAGAATCCAGAGGGGATCCTTTTATTAAGTTATCTGTACGAGGCTAGAAATGATAAACAAATTCTCATTAGATTTTGTTTTCATAGCTTAAGTTATCTTGAAAGACAAAAAACCATGCTCTTTGGGAGTCCCGTGGGTATAGGCAAGAAAAAATATGAAGAAGAAGGATGAGGCTTCAACACAAAGTCATGGAGGGGCTAAACAGGGCTCCCGTGCCTATGAAGTATTTTGACATGGGAACCAAATGGCAAACAAGGCTCTAACTAGGAATTCGATGGAAGGAAGGCTCTACAACATAAAGTATGACACATTTATCAACAAGGAAGGTTAGTGTCGTAATTCAGTGGGGTTGATCCTAAGGCTAAATGAACTAGGAAAAAATAATGCAAAAATTGAAGTAGGTAAAAATCTAACCTATATGCCAGTTTCTAGGTCAATACTTGTCATAAAGGATCGATACAATGAACAAAATTCAAAGAAAAATGTCACCAAGATCCTGCATATAAGGCCAATAACACTCATCCAAAAGTTAATAAATCCAATATAGATAGAAACTTCAGAAAATAAGAGGTGTTGTTGAATAACAAACTTGAAAATAGAAAACCTGGACTGTAAAATATGGTAAAAGGCATCGCACAACCTTATGACTCATGCATAGTACTGTTTCATGTAGAATTCATTATTAGGATCTTACCAAGAGTCTCTTCGATAGTCAACTTGGAAAGTCTCCTAACAGGGAAGAAAATGAAAACCATAAAGAAATTCTTCCCACAATATATAATCCATAGTCATGGCTTCAAGGATATCTTCATCCAAAGCTAATTCAATATTTGATAAATCACGCGAACAAGAAGGGTTGACAGTCCCAAAGGGTGAAGCAAACTGGCCATATTCCATATAACGATGGAGGTTCTGGCTAGGACTGGCAGAGTCTATCAGTGAAGAATGATAAGCATAAGGGATTGAGGACATACAAATAGGGATATTAGACTCAAAAGGAAACTTGATATCACTTGGACCAAGAGGGGGGAACAAGGGCTCCCATTCCCCCAACTGATCAATTGTTGAGACCATGTCTTGAGAAGGAAAATATGATTGCATAGGTTCCTACTCAAAAGTAATTGAACATAGAGGATAATATGCCACATAATTTACTCATGATGGGGTAGAGTCTACATCAGCACTAGGAACATATAAAGGGGCATCCTAAACTAATGTCAAATTAGGATGGTAATTATTAGATGCCAGTTGGTCAATAGTGACAATGCTTCCATTGTGAGGGAAATGTATCACCTGGAAGAGAACATACACCACGACATTCATAAAATATACATAATCATGTATGTTGGCATAAACCCAGGGTTCATCTCTAACAACACACCGACAAACCCTAACTACTAGCCCTTTTGGCAACACCTGTGAAGTAGATGCAGTCTCACCCGAAGTAGCAATAGGGGGTTGCAGAACACAGGTGTCTACAACCAGAGGAAATGCAAAGTGGATTCAATGCAATAATACACAACAATATAGTTATTGTTTACCAACTCAACCCTAATTCGCCCAGTTATATCTCAGATCTAACACAATGATGCAATAACAAAGTAATAAGAAGGAAAAAGAACACAACATCAATCCCACGGAACAACAATATATATGTGGTTCACCCTCTCCCTAGGGCTATGTCCATAGAACTGTGTTTCTTGATATCATAGGAAAACATACAGTTCTATCTGCTCTCTTAGCTTGCAGATCTCTCTCCCTCTCTCTCTCTTTCTCTCCCCTCCTTGTGCACCCAGCTGCATGATTGATCTTCGCACCCAACTGAAGATCTTACAACACAGAATCTCTCTCGACAGAATACTTCTCTCTCTCAACAACAATAATTTCTCATTATATTCTCTAACCCAACCCAGGTCCTCTTGACCCTTATTTATACATTACAATGACTCTCAAAAAACCTTAGGCCGAAACCTAGGTGTCAAAACCCTAAAATGCCAAAACCCTAGGTGTCTAAAACCCTGGGTCAACTTGACCCATGTTTATAGGGCTTCGTGAGCCTGTCTTTCCTTATTTCCCACGAGGTTCTCTAAAGCATCTATCGGTGTCTTTTTCCACTTGTTGAGTTGTCCACGATCCATCTTCTATGCTTATCTGTCTTCCTCGGTCTTCTTGTTCAACAACTTGCTTTATCTTACTTCACTCCTTATTTTTTTCTTCTTTCACCACTTCGACCCAATCTTAGTCAATGTGCTTTCCGTGCAGTTTGTAATTCACACTTGATTCCTTCCATAACCAAGGGCCAACAGGCCCCCAACACTCACATGTGAGTCGTTCCGAGGCACTTTGGGTCTGAACCTTCTGTTTCTCTTTGACTTTAGACTACGCAAGGCAGCCTGTTCTTTCTTTTCTATCCCTTCCTTCCCTATGCAAACTGTCTTTTCTATGTATGGTACCCAATTCCAACTGCACTTGGTACCTAGACTCGTCTCCTTATGCTTTTATTGAGAGTTGTGAGGCAACTAGTTGTCATAGTATAATATCAACTGGCTCTCATTCACTAAACCTTCCTTCCACTCTCCATTTAGCATCTTCAATTGCGCAGCTCCTCCTTCTATAACATAGGCAACCTCAAATGGCCTGAGCCAATGTGTTCTGAATTTCCCTAGATGAATCATGAAATTGTTTTCATATACCAATACCATATCTCCTTGTTTAAAGGATTTATTCTTGATATGTCTATCATGGTAGGCCTTTTCTCGTTCCTTCTATACCTATTGATGAAATATTGTAATAAATATGTCTTCTTCTAGTTCCACCAACTGCGCAAGCCTCTCTTGAACAGTGCTAGTGCCATCCATATCTGTGAATGTTGCAATTCTGAGACTAAGAACCAAATATTCCATAGGGACAACTACTTCTAGACCATAAACCAACTTAAAGGGATTCTGCATTGTCAGCTTCTTCGAAGAAGTTCCATAGGCCCATAGCACTGTTGGTACTCTCAGATCCCAGTCATCCCTGTTCACACTGCAAATCTTCGTCAGTTCTCTCTCCAAGCTCTTGTTGAAATATTCAACCATCCCATTCTCTTGTGGATGGTAAGGAGTACTCTTTTGATGGAGGAATTCAAATTCCTAAGTCAAAGCTTCGATATTATTATTAATAAAGTGTGTACCTTGATTTCTCATCAGGGTCTTCGGGCATCCAAACCTGGTTATGATATCATCAAATATAAATCGTTTAGTTGTAGTTGCACTACAGTCCTTCACCGCTCTTGCTTCTACCCATCTGGTCAAATACTCTGTCGTAGTGATGATGTATCTGGCTCCTGCATGCTTTCCTAGTGGGTTAATAGGTCCCATGCAATCAATGGCTCATTTTTCAAATTCCTGTAAGGTCAGCTACGGTGATAAATTCATCTCATCTCTTCTGGAAGGTTTCCCAACTCTTTAGCATACATCGTAGGCTTTATAGTATTCCTTAGCATCTTTATGTAAGGTAGGCCACTAGAGGCTAGCTCTAAGAACCTTCTGCGTTGTTTCTTTTCCTGCATAGTGTCCTCCTGTGATGCCTTCATGTTCTTCTTCTAGAATCAGTGGTATTTATACCTCCATAAAACATCTCCTCAATATCTCATCAGGTCCCATCTTGTATAGTTGTCCAACTATAAGTGAAAAATCTACAGCGCGAACTACCAGTTGTTTTTTTTCTGAATGATTGTATATTCATGAGGTTCCATTCCTGTTGATAGGAACTAGAGTATCTCGACAAAGTGATCATCAACCCTTCTGATGGCCAGCAAATGTGCATCTAGTAGTGTATCCTCCAAACTAGTAGGTTCCTCTCCATGCTCCAACCTAGACAAGTGGTCAGGTCCCTTGTTCATTCTCCCTGGCTTAACCACAATTTCAAAATCATATTCCTAGAATAGTAGTAACCATATGCATATCCTTCCCCCCAACACTATCTTGTTGACTAGGTATTTAAACACAGAGTGATCAGTGAACATATTAAAATGTCCTCCCAACAAGTAGTGTCAAAACTTTTGCAGTGCATACACCCTAGCTAAACCTTCTCTCTCAGTGGTAGTGTAGTTTATCTTAGGTGTAGATAGATTCCTTCTAGAAAAGGCTAATGGATGGTCAATATATCCTACTCATGGTTGTGCTAACACTTCTCCTAGTGCAATAGATGAAGCATCGACATGCACATGAAATTCCTTGCTCCAATCTAGGAAAACTAGAATAGGCGTACTAACCATTTTCTGTTTCAATGTGTCAAAGATCTACTGACATTCTTTTGTCCATTGAAACTTACAATATTTCTTTAATAACTTCTCCATAGGTGTTGTAATCTGTGCATATCCCTTAATGAACTTTCTTTAGTATCAAGTATGTCCCAACATAGTGCGCAGTTGTTTGACTGAGGTAGGGGGGGTAGATCAATTATAATGTAAATCTTGGACGGATCTAACAGTAGCCCCTGCTTGCACACAATATGCCCTAGCAACACTCCAAAGGATGAAAATAATATTCACTTCTTCAGGTTCAGGGCAATATAACATTGCCTACACTTATCCAACATTAGTCTTAAACATTCAATATGGTTTTGTAATAAGCTAAAAACAGTCCAATCATCAAAATATGCTTCCAAACATTTATGTAAAAACTTCTTGAATTCTTAGACCACCACCCTAGAAATGATGGTTGTTGCATTGTTCAATCCAAAAGGAATCACTATGTACTGGTAGGATCCCCATTGTATTGAAAATGTGGTCTTGTGGCGATCTTCCTTGGCAATCTTGATCTGGTGATAACCTGAAAATCCATCTGTGAAGGAGTAAACTTCCTGACCTCCTACATTATCTAACACTTCGTTTGTAAACGGTCTAGGGAATGGGTCATGTAAACAGGCATCATTCAACTTCCTGAGATCTACACATCTCATGATCTCTCTTGTCTTCTTATCTTGTACCACCATAGGGATAATCCATTCTAACTCTTCCACAGGTTCTATGATTCCTGCTTCCAAAATCATGTCTAGTTAAATCTTCACTTTCTGCTTATATTTGGGATTCAATTTGTAGGGTCTCTGCTTAACTGGCATGGCATCTAGCTTCAAGGGGATCTTCATCTCTCCCATGGGCCCATTAATTCCCTTCATATCAGTGAACTTGGTTGGGAACAAGTCCTGGTATTCATGCAGTACTTATGTGATCTTATCAATGGTGGCATCATCCTAGTAATCTCCAAAATTGGGAAGCTTAGGTGCTTTCTCTGTTCCAATATTAACTTTCTTGATTTTTATCGGCTGTCCAATGAAAGGTAGTTTGACTCCCGATCCTTCTACATCTATCTGTCCTTTTGTTTCTTCGATGTTCACATTCCTAGGATCATCATCTTCATCAGCATTGATATTTTAACATCCTTGCAATTTCTGAAGAAGTTCAGTCCATTCATCCTCTTCTTGCTCAATAGGGAGGTTAGGTGCCTCCTCAAAGACTTTCTATCTTACAACTTGTAGATATTTATATACTGAAGGGTACTGTATTTCAAATGAAAATGTAGCTACAAAGTTTTGATTCATACCATACCAATCTGAAGTGGTGAGGCACAACTCTTCTTGAAGATACGAATTGATAAGTGTTGTGTCCAGAGTGTTGATGAAATTATGCACCCACTGTTCTTGAGGAATTTTGCTCCAGGCCTCCTCACAACCTCGCACATGGTCCTTCAGAAAAATTTGACCCATGTATCAAAATTTGCATCCTTATACTTGTTCTGAAAAGTGCACTACCATCAAAGTGAGACATTGCATCCAGTCCGCGATGTTATTTTTATGTGTCCCCTACCATTTTGCTGGATTTTCTTTCAAAGCCTCATCCAATGCCAAAAATATATGTTGTACTGGTACAATTTCTTCAAAATCTGGTAAGAATGTTTCTAAATGATTTAAACCATCAAATTTGGGTAGATTGATTACTTCTGTGCCAATCCAGTGAACTTCCCTGGTCAATCTAGCACACCTCTGCGCAGAGACTTCATACATTTTGTTCTGCCAATTATCCAGTGATTTTTTGAGTCTGATGAGCCTGCGGTGTCACTTCGCCAGATTAAATTCCCATATGTTGTAGGGTTAATGTAATCCTATTGTCTACTGTCAATTTATATATATTCTCTAGCTCATATGCACAATCTTCTTCTCTGATGGGTTATGTGTATCTTCGACCTTCATCAGGATCCAGAGGTGCAATCATATTCAAACATCATTCTTCTTTTATTTAAGTCAACAACAGTGGAATTGTTGAAATCCCAATCAATTTCTAACAGCGCAGGATAAGGACAACTATCATCAACTATCTCAATCACCTCAAATTCCACAAATGTTCTTACCCTGTCGATGTCCACAAGGATATGCTCCAGTCTCCCAAAGGGGATTACTGCCTGCTGATTAACCATCCTAAGCCTGATAGGGGAATAAATTACCTTAGGTTTTCCCATCAGTTCCCAATTCTGCTTCGTCATAACATTGACTTCTGATCCTAAGTCGAGGACCACATAATCTATATCATAATCTCCAATCTGAGAATTAATTCATAGTTCCTTATTTGTCATTCTCTTTTTGGATACTTGATGTAATTCTCTATTCAACAGAGGTTCTACCTTCCCTGGTTCATATTGTCGGATCAAGTGTTGTAGTTCTTGTATGGCTCTTTCATCCTTAATCATATCAATGAACATATACAAGAAACTAACAAGATTTCTTACCTCTTTTCCTTCTCCCAATGATGAAGACTAATTGAATGCCAGAGGCATCCCACATTCTCTCACTTATGGTTGTGCCTTTGATGAAGAAACCTGATCTCCTCCAAATTCTCTTCTTGCCTCTTCAAATATCTGCTTTTCTTTCCTCAGATCAAACTCTGTTGTCTTCTCTGTAGTTCTTATGACCCCTGATTCATCTGTAGTATTTGCTGGAATCATCATGTATTCTCCTGTAGAAGCACCTCCTCTAGTGATAACAGTGACTCTAGGATCCACTCCATGCAGTTATGCTGAGATTAATTGTACTTGTGGGTTTCCTCCTTGTCTCTCCTGAAGTTTGGCTAACAACATGGGACAATCTTCAATAACATGTTCAAATGCGTTGCAGTAGTTGTAAGTGGTACAAGGGTTCTGATAGTCCCTTTCCAAATGTCTTGTTTGTGCATATTTATAACAAATGATATGACCTTGACCTAGACTCATACCTCCTCCTCTTCCTCTTCCTCTGAATCCACCACGAGGGTTGAAGTTTCCTCTTCCTGGGGAATTTAAATGCGTAGTAGTTCCTTCTTGGTGTACTTCACCTTGAATTCTATATGTGTCTCTTGATCTTTCATGCAAGAGGCCATAAGCCCTACAATATTTCTCATCATGCCCCACAGATTTACAGAATGTGCAGTAAAGGTTGGTAGGTGTCTTGACATATTTTTTCATGTAATAACATTCACCATGGCGATGTCAATTTCTACATACCTCGCACCAAGGTAAAGTAACTTGCTTCAAAGGGCTCGGAGCTCCTAAAGCCAAGTAATCATGAAATAGGGGACAATGCTCCTTTTCATGGCCCTCTAATTTTCATCTAAAACACCAAATATATTTTCTTTTATCTTTTCCCTTATCCTTCTTCATATTTTTGACCTGCAGTGATAAGCTAGTTAGCTGACTCAAAATTTGACTCATACTTGAGATGGACTCTCTTATAGGGGATGATTCTAGTTTCATGGTGATCTCCAACACCTCAGCTTGTGAAGAAATCTTCTATTGCATCAGAGGGACTCTGATGTGTGGTAAGAGGGAAACAATGAACCATTCTTTATTCTGTTCTTCTGGAATCTGAAAAATCAAATGACCTGTCAGGGTATTAAACCTCTGATCAAACACCCAAACAGGTTCATCTACTCTCTACTTGATTTATTTGAGCTCTGTAATGCACTGCGACTCTGACTTTGGTTTCTTGAATTCGACAATCAGTGCAGTCTTAATGTCATTTAGCGGTTTAGTCTATACAAATCCTTGGAAAAATTTCATGTACCATCTTAGTGCACGGTCTCTCAAGGTAGTGTTGGCACCAGGCCGAAGAGGAAATAAGAACGATCGAGGGAAAGAAAGCGTGCAGAAAACTAAAGTAATAACTGGAAGAAGAACAACACGCGTGCATGAAAGAAAGCGTGCACAAAGGAAAGCGATAGCTGGAGGAGGAACGACACGCGTATGGGAGAAAGACCCAATGTAAGAAGGGTTAGGGTTTTCGTAATATTCTAAAGAAGGATGAAGAGTTTTGAGACCCAAAATTGACATCCCCGTTACCCTATTATACTCTTCACCTATCCCTTTTTGGCCTACCTAAATCTTGAGTGAATGACAAGAACACTACCATTTGCCAGTAATAAGGTCATAAGGTAAAGTATGGTTAATTCATGCATTTTGTGGTTTATAGAGTTAAGGAATTAAATATTTCATGTATTAATTCTCAATTTGTCCTATGTGAATCTTTGACCTCTAGATGACTAGCGTTCCTGTACCAACTCATCCATCTGGTACCTGCGCACCAAGACTGTTGCCATTCGAGTCCGGTACCAAGCGCATCCGGTACTAAAATAACATCTGTTATGATCTGGTACCAACACGCACTGTTATGATCCAGTACCAACGACCACACACTGTCATGATCCGGTACCACCTTTTGCGCATTGTCATGATCCGGTACCATCTATCTATTACGATCAGGTACTAATATTGAAGAGCCTAATGCACTAAGTTAAGTGCCAAATCTTGCCCAAGTCAATTGGTGGACGTCTATTTGCTTTAGCAAGGCTATGATAAGAATAGTTTGTTGATTGCCTCATCCTCATGCACTTCGTGTCATGAGGATGAAGTTGAAGATGTAACCAAATGATTGAACTTAACAACTGATTGATTTGCAAATCACTTTGCCTCCTTGTGTTTCACAGTTCAAACTATTAAATAGTTGTGGCAAGGATGGTAGAGGGAGTAGGAGAATTAGCATATTATCAATATGTGAAGCAATGTGTGATAGTACATAACATATATTGAGTGAAGATTAATGGAATGTCATTTTATCTCCATATTCTGATTATCTATGATTAAGTGTGAGTTGAATTGTTAACGAAAGCTTTGATTTTATGTTTTGAAATGTGAGTGAGAGTAATGTGTGTGTTGAAGACAAGCCTCCTGTAGACTTCAGCAGCTGACCTGTTGAAGCGGCAAGGGCCCACTGCCCAACAAAGGTCAGCCTCTTCATAGATTAGCATTAGTATTTGTTTTCTAGTAGTGTAGACATTAAATTAGCTAAAGCTTTAACTCTGTTAGATGATAGAAGTATAGCCTAGACTAGGATTTCCATTATATAATTGCTTAGAGATCTTATTTTCTCTGTTTTCGCATATGCCCTGTTTCTGTTTTCATGAATTTGATTTCCTTGAGTGATCATAGATGTTGGCAGAAATAGTCAAAACTATTTGGATAAGAACTAGTGAAGTTCATTGTGAACCACAACAGAACCAACATATTGACTATTGAACTACCCATGATATGCTTTGATGATTGTTGTGTGATTTCCCTTCAGAAGTGTGGATTGCATAGTTAGTTTTTTGGGTCAGATAGTAGAGTTGATCTATCAAGCCAATTCCATCTCATACTTGCATGTGCCATAATGGAATGGATAGCCTCTCTATGAAAGAAAACCAAAGTGCATTGCAGTTTGCTATTTTGATTTGTTTCCAGCATGCATAATTTAGTTTAATTCTATACTCGTGACATTAGAAATTACCTTTCTTATTGGTGTCTTGTAACTATGTTGATTACAAATCTTGGATTGATAATTAATGAGTGCATTATACTAAACATATAAGTAGCACAACATTTTGGTGTCATTGTCGGGGAGTTGCAAACGGTAGGAAGTGATTTTTATCTTAGATTGTTTGCATAAATTTTAATGTTTTTAAAAGGCTACTTGAGGGAGGAGGATAAAATGTTTAAGACATGAGTGAAGAGCCACATGGCCACTAGAGTGGGGTTCTTTGAAGCCAGGTTGCCTTCTTACCTTCTAGATAGAATTAGGATTTCAATTAAGTTAAAAGATCAAATTTCCATTTTATGCATAGATATAGAGATAACAAGGGTAGATTTGTAAGCTCCAAAGATTCAAAAATGAACCCCCCCACTAATCCAACTGACATTGGTGCAGGAAAAATTCCACCAACAGAAAATTCAAGGGGAGCCAGTGAGGCTCCAGAAGGAAAACCTAAAATGGAAGAATCGGTATTGGGACAGGCAGAACGTGAGTTTGCTGAACATTTAGGAGACACAAAAAATCTAGTTTTTGAACCATCCATCAGTAGAATGGCAGAAGAAAAAGAAAATGCAGCTATAGAGACTGAAACCTTTGGGTTTCCAATCTTGGATATTTCCAAAAACATTAGCATGAAGAATATCCCACTATCATCGTTACCCACTTTCAGAGGTATGTCAACTGAAGACCTAGATTTATTTTTATTTGATTTTGACATATTATGTAGAAGCTATAAATGCCCAAAAACTTAATCTTTTTCCTGCTACAATGAAAGATTTATCCCTAAGATGGTTCATGAGCTTAGGAGAAAATACAATCCTCTCTTGGGATCAAATGAAAGACACGTTTTTACAAAAATACCAAGACTATTGTAAGGATAATGTTAAAAATGATATTTTTAAAATGAAGCAAATAGAAGATGAAATCCCTGAAGACTACTTAGAAAGGTTCTTATACAACTATCAAAAGTCAAAACTATTCACCATAGACCCAGCTGTAGTAAGAACTGCATTCTTGAAAGGTCTCATGGACAATTGCATAGAAGTTTTAAACTTGTTGAGTTCAGGAGATGTACACCAAAAACCTTTCTCAGAAATTGCAAATTACTGTAGGAGATACTCAAGAGGACAAGCTAAAACAGGCAAAGAGATCCTTTTAGCAGAAATACAAAACAAAGTTTAGGGGTTGTCACCAGAACTGAGTTAGGAAACTTATTGGAGAACTTTAAAATAGACATCTTGAGCACAATAAGTAACCAATTAGATACTCTGAAACTAAAAAAGAAACAAGAAGAAGATTCTTTAGCAATATTTTTTCATAGATGTCGAAAGAAGCACAACAACGAGAAAGAATACCCATTAAATGTCATAGAAATCTGTGGTCTGTGTACACTAGAACACCCCACATCTGAGTGCCCAACCTTGCTTGAACTACAAGCCATGTATAGGGGAGGAGGAGTCTCACAAAAACAACCATACCCTTCTAGAAGACCTTGGAGAGCCCAAAATCCCAATACATTTTATGATCCTAATACACAATATCAACAATAACAATAAGGTCCTTCCCCAATGACTTATCCACAATGGACACCTCAACAAACTTAGCCTTGGCAACAAGGTTGGAGGGGACCTATGTATGGAAGTCCCTCTTACCCTACATGTCCACAGTACCCTACAAACATTTCCCAATTACTACTTGGATTAAACCCACCACAGATGCAATATTTACTCCCACCTCCTATACAATAGCAATTTACAACCCCCTTGAATCCTAATCAGCAACAACAAGTATCTATAAATGACAATCAATAACCACAAAACCAAGCTGCCCACAATCCTCTAAGACCAACAACAATCCCTGCCTAGCCAATCCCTAACCCCAATAATCGACCCACCCACCCTGTGTAGAATATAGAAGTTCAAACCTTTCCCACCTATGAAATTCAACTACGATCAAGGAAAGTTGTAAACCAATAAGATCCTGCAGTAATAATTCAGGAAGAAAATGATAATCATTCTGAGGAAGAAAACACTCAAACCACCTCTACAGAAGAAGAGACCTCTCCTCCTATCCCAATCACTTATCATTCTGTATGAGTACCTCAACAAATTAATCTCCCACCTTACCCCGAAAGACTAGTAGTGAAGAAACCCAACCCACCCTTGCACAGAGATATAGAAGACGAATTACAAAATGTGTGCATAAAAATACCTCTGCTACAAGCTATTAAAGATATCCCTATATATGCCAAAATTATAAGACATCTTTGCATTAAAAAACCAGGAAGGAAGAAGAAGGAACCTCCTCTTGTTCAGGTAGTGGGACAATTATCTAAATTTTATTCTGAAATTCCATACAAATATAATGACCTTGGAAACTCAGTTGTCACTATTGAAATTAATGGCATTTCTCTACCAAACACACTCATTGATTTGGGTGAAACTATTAATGTAATGCCTTTTGACACTATTCAAAAGCTCCAAATCAACCAGTTAATACCAATCCAAACCATGATCGAGCTGGCAGATAAGTCAATCATTAGCCATGTAGGAAGTCTAGATTATGTCACAATCACTCTAGCTTCTTGGGAATATCCAGTAGACTTTTTAGTCATCTATTCTAAATCATCCTCCAAACCAAGACACCCTATAGTTCTTGGCCATCCTTGGCTAGCCACAGTAGATGCCTTTATCAGCTGTCGATCTGGTGAGATGACTATATCCAATGGCACACATAGCCAAAAACTTGTCCTCTTCCCTCCTGCCCAACCAGCACAGGAAATACATATTTGGTTAGAAAACCCTTATGGAGAGGAAGATTGCATAAAACCTATATTAACACTTGAACAAGTAATAGGAATAAAAGAACAATCAGATGAACAAGTCTTAAGCTTATTTTTGGCTGACACAAATTGCATTGAATACCCAAGGTCTTTTGCAGAATTGTCACATATTTTTAGTTCTGAATTTCAACAAACTTGGTACCCTGATATCACTCAGTTATACACTTTATCACCAGCCTGCTCAGATAAGGAATAAACTACTGAACTTGTTGATATTAGCCCAGGAAAACCCTTGTATATCAACTCTAGGATGGAACCAGAACAAAAGACACAAGTGATTTAAATGCTCCAAAGACAATTTGATGCCTTTGCATGGGATTATGCAGACATGAAAGGCATTCACCCTGACACATGCACACATCACATCTACACTAATGACCAAATCAGACCAGTTAGACAGCCTCAGCAAAGAATGTCTAGCCCTTAAAGATATCGTAAAAGAGGAATTGCAAAAACTCCTTCGAGCCAATCTCATATACCCCATTTCAGATAGTCAATGGGTATCTCCACTTGTCATAGTTACAAAGAAAAATGGTAAGTGGAGGATATGTGTAGACTTCTGGGAGTTAAACAAAGCCACCCATAGAGATTACTTTCCCTTACCATTTATTTATTAGGTGTTGGATACCCTATCCAGAAAGAAGTATTTTTCATTCTTGGATGGGTTTAGTGGGTACAACTAGATACAAATAGCACTCGAAGACTAGGAGAAGACCACTTTCACCTACCCTTGGGGAACATATGCTTATAAGGTGCTCCCTTTCATACTTTTCAATGCCCCATCCACTTTTCAAAGAGCTGTCCTAGCCATTTTCTATGACTTGACCAATGATTGTGTGGAAGTCTACATGGATGACTTTATAGTCCATGGACAAGACTTCCAGGAAGAATTGGCCAGTTTAGAAAAAGTCTTGATTAGGTTTAAGGAAACTAACCTTTCCTTAAGTAATAAAAAATAAAAAATGATGCTCACTGAAGGTATTGTTTTAGGACATCACATTTCTCGTTCTGGCACGAGATTTGATCTGACAAAAATTTATATCATCACACAAATCAGAATACCTTCCTCACAAAAAGAAGTCCGCAACTTTTTAGGACATGTTGGCTACTATAGAAGATTCATTCCGAATTTTACAAGCCTAGCTACCCCTTCATTTAAATTATTATCTAAAGAAGTTGAATTTAAGTGGGATGATGAATGCCAAATATCTTTTGAAATTCTAAAACATAAATTGTCAACTACCCCTATATTAAGAGGACTAAATTGGTCCCTTCCTTTGTTTGAAAACACAGGTATTCCAACAGAGGACGAACACCTTCAGTAACCACTCACATAACCAGATCAAAGATCAACACACCGATGTTTTCACGTGGTAAAACCCCTACGGGGAAACATCCACGGCCCCAGCCAACGTGGCCACTTGGA